>UELV01134139.1:0-21221 GCA_900490015.1 Megastigmus stigmatizans | reverse complement strand
CCTTATTACCAGGCAAGCGTCTTACCCACTAATCTAAGGACGGTTCCCTTTTTCACATGTTATTTATATATAGTCTGTATGTACACAAGCGTTCATCGCCGAGCAAAATAATATAATTGATACACTGTTACGACAAGCACACGGAATCTCGTAAATGGGAAAGTTTATGCTATGGCCACAAAGAAAATATTTCAAGTCATAGAATGGCGATATTCTTGTCAAATTAAAATTTTCGATTGTTGGTTCAACATGTAATCATATGTAAATTAAATAAAAAATATTTTTATTTCGACATGTACAATTTAGTTTACTTAAAAAAAAAACGAGAGTTGTCTGAACATAGTCGCCAGTTATTTCAAAGGCCACACTGTTGAATTGAACGCAAATCGAGTTTGATGCATTTTAACCACGAACTCGTTGTAAAATCAACTATTCATTCATTGACTTGACTATACGTTGTTGAATCAACTAACAAAAAGTTGACTTGACTATAATTTTGTTAAAATAATGGCATGTTTGTTAAGTTAACAATGCTATTGTTGATACAATTGAATTTTTTTCTCTATGTACTTTGTTCGAAATCTTAATAAACGTTGACATTTTATTTAAGACATCATAAAACTGAAACTAGTCGAGCGAGGGTTTGACTAAATAAATATTAAACAATAAATTAAATTTGCACCTTTTCTCATACTAGATAAATAACTATAAAATGATTCACGAATTATGATCTGAAAATAGTTTAGTATTTTCAATCATGCACCATAGTTTTAGTTATTAAAAGTTACAACAGAAGTTATGATGTGCACATATACATAGATATACAATAAAATGCGATTTCATAAACACAGAACTTTCTTATTTAATATTTCTTTTAATCGTTAACGCGTCTAACTTTTTTAGACGAATCATCTTCATTGGACTTTTATGATGCTAGTATGATTTTGATATTTACGTCGTGATATCGAGATGACAAAAAAATCTTTCTTAAGCTCTTCTTCCATATTAACACCGATCCGAAGTGGAATCGGAAAATAGTCGAACTTCAATCGTTCGTATCTTTTTCGAATCGACGTTGATCCCCAAAACTTTGATTAAGATTCTAAGATTGCTATACTTTTGTTTTTCATTGATTTTATCGTTCTATCTAAACTTTGTTTAACACCTTAACGCATTACCTTATAATCAATACACTTTATGATATACATAGCATAAAGTTCAATTTATTGTTAATTTTTCTCACATCATATTTATTCATTTATTGCATACAAAAAGTTCATCTTCATAACTATGTACTATTTTACATCGTGTGTGTATATATATATAAAGTAAATTAAATTATTTTGGTATCTACCCTTTTAAAAAGCGCAAACGGTAATACTTCCGCGATGAAACTAACAAACCGCGTTGGTCAAAGAAATATTTGAGATAATGAGCGACGAAAATAGTGGGGCGATCGTATGAGGTGCCAATGATGAATAATGGAAGAACTCACGAGTACGCAGAGTGTGAATAGAAAATGACTCGAATCTACTTAACGTACCTATATAACGTTCGCTTCTTAAAATTACCATAATGCCCAAGCGCGCGAATCTTAATCCTGCACGAGGAATGTAATAGGCACATACAATATTAATTTTCTTGTAATTCGCAGCCTAGAGGTTTTTGAATTCAGAGTTTTTTTTTAATTTGAGTCTGAAAATTGATTGTAACTTGTTTAAACATCAGTTTAATAAGGAGATAGCAATTTTTGAGAAAAGTATTTATTTGAAATAGAATGTTTGCGGAGTCAATATATTATTATTGACATAATAAGTTTTTAATTTTAATAATCCTTGTATATATAAATAAAGTTTATATTATATTAGGTTTAGCAAGGTATATCCTCGGTTTGTATATAAGCGAGATTTGTAATTATGTATCTAACACAAAAATTTACTCATCTATTTCGTATGTATCATAAAATGATATTCATCCGAAGTTCAGGGCAACCGAAATATACTGTTTTATTAAGTTTGCAAATGATTAATAGACAAGTTCCGAATGCAGGCAGACAATGTATAGCACAATAAACATGTGTAAAAGAAACTTCTTGTGAAACATATTCCTCAATAGATTACTAAGGGGTACTTTTTTTAAAATCAAAATTTCGGTGAAAAATAAAGCACGTTAAAATATTCGTAAGCGTACAGTAGCTTGAAGTCCCATTATGTGAAAATACATCTACCAACGTGAACAGATAAACGAAATTTTAAAGTTTACTGGTACAAGGTTTGAAACTATACTGAATAAATTATTTTACATTTTGCTACTCATTAATGCACATAAAAATACAGAATTTTCTTTATTTATTTTATACAAACACTTGAAAGCCTTAACTATGTAGAATCAAATTTAAATATTATTACTTAATTTTTTATTCGTAACAAATAGCAGCTAATAAAAATCTTAAAATAATTATTCACGATTAAAAAATTTAAGTGACAAAGAAAAAATTTCTGAAAAATTGAAATAATGCCGACATAATAATGTACCCAAGATTAAGAAATGAAAGTCATGTGTATATAATGCACGAAAATTCGCAAACTCAGCTGGAAATTACTAAATAGGATTCTTCGCAGGAATGTCAAATCTGGCGTAATAGAATAAGAATGTTGAATAAAAAATTTTCATGTTTCATCAAATCTTTATAACGCACAGAATATGTTATTGAGTTTATCGAACGTTTAATCCAATTTATTCGATTTATTACGTAAAAATTTATTGACATTTATGGAAGTTGACAAAGCAATAAAAAATTTACTAGTCGTAAATTTGTACGGTAAAATCAAAATCATATGCACCGATAGTGATACCAGTGTTATCTTAAAAGAAAATCAATGGTTTAGATAAGATTACAATTGGAGGTATAATTGCATAATAGCTTTCTTTAGATATTTATATGATAATTTTCTGTGCGTTAGCGTAGATGTATCTGTTTTGGCCGCTGCTACGTTTCTGGACAGTGTTTAAACAAATCTTTGAAGCTGTAAATATGTTTAACTTGAAGAATATAATATCTATAGTTAAGCGACAATTTAATACAATACAACTATCGATGCAGTGGTATATTAATTTATATAATTATACAGAATTTTGTAAACAACTGACACTAAGGTGGCCAAAAATGGTGCTTTTACCCTAGTACATTTTATATTTTATGACTTATAGGTACTAAGAATAAGAACATCGAAAAGTTTTCGTCCGTGCATTAACATCTTTTTTTCAGATTAGTTTTGTATGGATTAAATTCACTATATTCTAAATTCTATGGGTTTAAATTTTGCATAGTTGGAGCGCATTCAGAAAATTTGTTTATTTACTTATTTCTCGTTGTATATTCGATTGAAACTATGTTAATTCAAAGCATTTGTATGATGTTTAAAGAACAGTTAAACAAAGTTAAACTTAAATTTAATATATTAAAAAATGAACAAGAAATAATATTTTTCTCTTGGCATTTCAACGATGCAAGCTTGAAAATCATGTTTTAAAATTAGTTAATTCTGATGATAAATTGTGTGGTATATTTAAATGCATTTATCTTAAAAACAATTTGACACGTCCAAAATTTTTTAAGCAAACCGTTTTTCTTTTTGATTTTTTGTTTTTAATTGGCGTTAAACCGAGTCCTACATCTTCATTTTATGCCTGACTTTATCCTGATCAGTAGCTGCCAATAATCCACAAATCATTATTGAAACGTTCTCTATGCATCCCCTTTCCAGCTTTGTAAAACCTCAGCGATCATTTTCGCAAATCAAACATTTTCAGACAACTCATTTCCGCGCCAATTCACTCATAAAAACCATAATCCCTTCTAGCAAGTCCCAACTTTTTCACACTTAGCTTACCTCTTCATAACTGGCTCTTCAAAACTCTATTGAAAAATCGTTTCGACCGACAAAACCTCCTGGTTTTTTCGCTCGCGACCGTAAACTGTGCAACCGTCCGAAACAGTGTCACCTCGACCAAAGGTACGTCAACGTTCTGAGCTGAGCTCCCGCGGCGTTACTCTCGCGATGCACCTCGAAATTCCCGCAACATCATCATCATCATCAAGTGGCCAATGGTAATTCGAGTCGTTTCGCGTTTTATATACGACGATGTATTAGACGTGTGGCGCAAAACTAGCCGAGCTCGCTTACCGATCACCGGCTCTTTTTCTCTCTTCACCGAACTGCACCACCTTATCCTTTACTTTGTCTAGTTGCATATATGTGGAAGACCGAGACTTCCCCTGCATTTCTTCCTCTTCCTATACGCTAGTGGCAACGATATAAGTGCGCGTCGAACGTTGCATTTGGTGGGGATAATTATAACGTTTTTTGCTCTCTCTTTCTTTTTGATATAGAAGTTATATAGGCGCTGCAACGCGTATTCCTACGTCAACTATGTGCTGCGTAGCGTTTTCTGTTTCGAATTCCGTAGCGAGTGCACGAGTATCAAAGCGTGTTCGAAAAATTTGGACTCGTTTACTGTGGCTGGCATAGCAGAAACTTGTATTTGGTTTGCTGCAGTTAAAGGATACAGTGCTGTTTAGTTGCCTTTTTTGCTAAATCAAAAATAATATTCTGCGTATGTATAATAAAATACTATTAATCAACGTTGTTATAAATTGTAATCCATTAGTACACAATCTTTAGTTATTCAGTTGTTTTATTTATACTTGTTAGTTATGTTTATTGTTCTCATAAGTGAAAAAAAATAACGCTAAAAGAAATTATAACGTGAAAAATGTATACGCAGCTTAAGTAAATCAGTATGTATGAAATCCTAGTTGCAATCTCCTACGAGTAAATGTCGTGTTTTCCGCTTAGTTGGACACTGTTGCATACAAATGAAATACTTTAAAAATTTATTTTACTGACCCTTTATACAAATCAAATAATTGCACATTCATCAAAGTCCTAATGTAAACTGGTAAAAATAATTTTAAAAGGTGTTATTACTAATAATTGTAAAGAGAAAAAAATATAGGTAATTGTTTCTAATGATCTAATGATCTGCACTTGGTGAAAAGTCGTCATTAAAGACGTGTGCCTATTGTCATCTGCTTACCATTTATGTTTTACTCGGTTTTACAGTTGATAATAACGTCTGAACAAGCTTCAGTGTTTAGAAGTAAAAACCATATAAATTCAACAGAAAGACCTTACAATTAATAAGCGATAGATAGGGGCATTAAAAGTAAAGTTTCATTTATCTTAAAATTGGCTTTTATCAAATTTCATAATATTTTTAATTTAACAACTAGATTTTTTAAATATTGAAAATAACTTTTATTTTTGATATGTTCTTAAAACAATTATATTATTGACAATATCATAAAAAATATGTGTAATGAGAAATAGAAACATGATCAAAAACTGGAAAATTTAGCTTACTAGAATTGTAAATTACCAAGATTAGAAATTCTTTTTTAAACCTTACTAATTAATACCTACATACTGATTATTTTATAATTTTATTCGTTATTCTAATTTTATCCTTAATAATATTAACATACTGTACAACAATAATTTTTTAACTTAAAACAGTTCTGCAACTCGAAATTCGGATATTAAGTAACTATAAAATACTCAATTAAATCTCAGATATTTTTTATTTTATGCAACGAATTAAACATTATACAGTGTCAGTATCATAATACAAATTGAAAAAACAATAAATTGAAATTACAATAATTGGACGGCTATTCATCAATAATACTTGGTACATACTGCATATTTAGAAAATACAACTATAGATATAAATGTCGTTAATTGTGAGAAAATTAATGCAACGAAAAAATTCTTTGAGATTTTATTAAGCTGCAAGTCACTTTGACATTGACTTTGAAACTACTAAGTAGTTGTACTCCAAGACTCGCTACTTTGAAGCGTAAGATGATCTTATGCATATTATTGCAAAGCAGGCATGTAAACTACCTTTTAACGAATAGTAAATATAAGACACAGTATAGTAAAATTACTATAGAATAGAAAGTTTATTGTAAATGATATATTATTAAAATTTATTACCTTAGTCCAAAAGTTAAATTAATTTTAGACTAGAATGAATGTAAGTATTAGGTATATTCCTACGCATCGAAGCTTGCAGCGTAATATGTGTACAATATTTGTAAATATTTAATTTAAGTAGTGATTATCTTTTATTTACTTCGAATTTATTCTTATTTTTTTAACATTTCTTTATACGTTACGAATAGCAATCATTTATTTAATTGTTAATTGTTGTATTAATTGTGAACAAACTCAATAAGAAAGAAAGAGAGTTACGAATAGCAATCATTTATTTAATTGTTATATGTTGTATTAATTTTTAATCAAGCCCAATAAGAAACGGACGAATTTTAAAATATTTTCATTGCATTTCAACGATGCAAACTTCAAACCCTTAAATTAGTTATATCACGGACGATAAAATTGGCAACTAATCATCCTACGACCATTTCTGTTACATTATTACAAGTTTCCAAAAGAATTTAATGCATATGTAATTAGTAACTGCATTATTTGTTTATTTTCCGCTCCAAAGTTTAATCTATGTAACGATTATCTCTCGGGAATCCGTTGAAAATAAAATCATCCGATGATATATATAGCAACTATTCAGTGCTGCGGCATTTCTTGTGCATATCGGATATGTAGGTGTGTACGCAAGTATTGCGAAACTCGCGTGCGAGCGATTGCTAACTTTATAAACCACCAGGGCCGTGAACCATTTATCTTTCTTTTGGAAAGCATTTTACATTTTCTCGTTTTACTCGCCGAAAATACTATTATCATCAACACGCTTTAGTTTTTATAAACTGAATACATTTTGTCAAAACACTGCTAAGATTATGCTTATGCTAAAAAGATATACACTATATAGATACTTCAGAAAGGTTCATTAAAGATTGTCCATTAGAAATTCATGATGATCAAAAATCTAATTGTCCTTTGATTGTTGTATTTACTTTTTAATCAATTTTCATACCGCAAGAAACACCTCGAGAAAAAATGCTAGAAAAACCCATTCATAAAAAATAAAAAAGAATAAGAATAAATAATACCACGTGTTACATCGTGCACGTTGAAATGCGAAAGTTGCATTATCACGTGGATCGTGCGATTATCCCGCATGACGCATCGCGTGACGTTCGTGACATAAGTAAGAATGAGAAAAATAAGATTTCGATTTGTATTCTTTTAATTAATTCTCTCTTATCTCTCACTGTTCTGGCTAAATTTCAAATTTCTCGTGTATTTTTGGCAATCAAACCCAAACTCTTTTTGAAGATCTAGTAGTGCAACTTTGTTACAACGAACGCAGGACATTTACATCGTTGATTACTTATAATTGTTGCTCTCACGCATTGATGTTAATGATTCAGCACAGTGACAATGTTGTTCCAAGAATGAATTACCTCATAAATGATATGCAAGGATTTTTAAATTTCTACTGGTATTATAGTTTCAAATTTCATCAAAGAAATTCGTGCTAGATATCTATTTGGTTTTGTCATTTTGATTTTGTTTTTTTTTTTTTTTAATTCACGACAAGGTTACTTTCTATATACGGAACTCATCAGACGTCAAATGAAAAATGAAGACGAGGTCAAGGCTCTTACTTGCGAAAAACGTATATGCAATTTTATAAGTCATTTTCCATTATAACTTTACTTGTGAAAATGAATGGAATGGAGATCGTAATCATATATGAAATAAATTCAATTCAATTAAAATTTTATTGTTCAAGTATTGTCCAGTAAAAGAATTCACAAACTATGTTGTAAAATTTCCTACAAGTCCATCTTGTTTTTGCTCAGATGAGATTGGAAATATATTAAACTGTAAACAACGAGCCTCTCGATAGCATAATGTTCATTTCCGAGGTTTTATCTCGATTAAGTATAACGCGTTCATGCTCCGGGCAATTTGGAAAGATTCGAGTGCGGGCCACAGGGTCACCGATCCTATATTCGTTATGGAACTTTTCAATAAAAGAAGCGAGCGAACTTGCGTACTGAACACAACAGTTTAGTTGGCGCGTCACTTACATATGTCCAAACTAAAATCTGTATTTCACTGCCCATAATTTAAATATGTATTTCATTTGCGTTAAAATCTTAAATATTTAAGCAGAAACTAATTTTTTTAAATGTCAAAAATATAAATGTTTTATTCAGATATACGTAAAAAATAGTTTAAATTTTTATTTGTGTGTAATTTAATGTATGTATTAATTTAACGTAATTATGTGCAATTGACTTTCTTTTTAAATAACTGATGAATAAAATGGTGATTGAATGGGATCTAGCATAATTTTTTAATAAATAGGCTTTGATAACTTATGTAAAAAAACTTAAGACGTGTTTTTTCTTTTTTCACAAAAACATTATGTTAAAAAGTTTTTCTGTAGTTACACGTAGTTGTAAATAAAATGAAAATTGTTTAAAAATAGTACTTACGTCTGCACATTGTAGCCATCGTGAAAAATTCTGTTCTATCCTCTGGTTTCTATTTTTAGCAAATAGTAACTTTTATTACTTTTCTGGATGAACTCTTTCACTTTTTAAAAGTGAAAGTCACTCTTCCGACCTGTTATCAAAAAGGCCATAATTGATTGTTGATATCTATTAATTAGAGCTATTACAAACTACTTGTTATTGATAACACGTCATGTAACATTTTATTATTTAGTCCAGATATAATAATTTTTAACCTTTATAAAAATTTAATCTTGGTACTTTTTTACGAAGAATTCTTATATTGTTTAACATGTGGATAATGTAGATCAAATAGATGCATTTTTAGTAATATTAAGGTAGCAGGCAGGAGATCCAGTCGTAATATTTTGATGTAATTTATAATGAAATAATAAAATTATACATAATTAGACCATAAAATGCAAGATAGTGTATAGAAAATAATAAATTATTTTTATATTGTTTGTATATATATATATATATATATATGTTTTGATTTTTTATTAATGATAAATTTTTATAAATTTAAAGAATTAAATCTCATAAACATTTATAATACAAAATCAAATATCTCACCTTTGCATAAAGTTAAAACACACGAGTCAGACGGAGCATCGATTAGTGAAGCGCAACTCCGGTGTGTCTACTGTCTAGAACTTGAATTTCCATAAGCGCCCTTTCCTTCACTGGACGTCAGACGGACACGCACTCGAGCAGCGAACGTAGACCTTGCGTATATTCTTGCCCTCGATTTCTCGCGGCTCTTTTTTGCACTACTTTATCATGCCTTTCTCGTACTACACATGCAAGTATAATTATATACGTTCAAACTTTCTTGTGACACGTGCACATTTCAAACTTTAACGAATTTCTTAAATCATATGGAGAAAGTAAGTATTGGTTCAAGCAACTATTTCAAAAATTGTAAAAAACGAAAACCAAAAGTGTGTACATTAGCAAAAAACGGTACAAGATTACAATCTATACTTTTGACTTTTCTCTGCTCATGGTAAAAGTATTACGCAAGTAGTGTAAATGCTAGTCATGATAGATGACCAGTTATATATACATTGCCGCAATGGCGCAATCGCAATGGGTTTCTCTCTCTCTTTTGCTCTTCAGCCGTTGGGACTTGGGTTGGATTGTAATTTGTAGAATGTAGATAGATGTATGTGTTTTATGTCTTTATGGGTATAGAACAAGCTGACAACTGACAAGCGTTAGCATCTCTGGTGGCGGAAAAAAGAAGTACTTATAATTACGCGCGAGCGGTGAGTAATTAAATGACAATGTATTGTAAACAAATACTTACATAATAATATAGGTATGTAAAAGAATAGCGAGAAAAAATCAAGGAAATTAAATAGGTGGAGCGATCTAACGTATTTAGTGTGATGTCAAAGGAAACTTAACTCTTTATTAAGTTCCACAAAAGGATAAGAATTAACCTCACAAAAATTTGCCTACATGTCGATCTACAGTGTATCTTGTATCTGTAAAAAATGAAATAAAAATTGATTGTAATAACTTGTATCATCGATTAGCAGAAACACAATTTTCCTGTTTTGGAATGAAATAGCTATATTATGATTAATTATAGGATATTATATTTTATTGATTATTCATTTTTTAATACCAAATAATTTCACGAGTAATTAGATATAGTTAAATTTAAATTCATGTTTCACTCTGTATAACTATATAATAAACCAGCGGAGTCTCGATCCATCACCGTCCTCAACTCTTCACCGTTCACCGGTCTATGTTTATAAACAAAGACACATGTTAAATTATAGTCATGATTGTGTCAATCAGCCATTTAATCGATACTTATGTATATAGGTATGGCATGTATAAGAGTTTATATGACTCCCTTGAGATCTTTAGATTCCGAATCTATTTTACTTTGGTCAATATAAAAAAAGAATCAGGTGGTAACTAATCACATGGATTCATGCGAGGTACATATATACATAAATAAATAATAAGTTAAATTTCTGAATATTATCTTATTAGGTACCATATGGATTAGACTACATTAAGTAGGAAAATAAAAAGAAAAAAACCGCTTTTCCAATCAAAAGAATTTAACGCGATAAATCGTTCAATGAACTTCAGTGACTATATATTTTATTTACCTATTTGGGCGATTCAATTGCACTTACAATAAACATATTTCGGAAACGTTAGGTAATATTTTACATTTGATCTGGTACTATTTTTGAACATTTGTTTAAAAAAAAGAAATAAAATATTTTCGCGAATACTAGAGTACTAAAACAAACATTCGTAATTCGCACTGCTGATACTGCTTACTGCTGTTTTCTTAAATCAGCAATGCACAGTTTATAAGGCATAGAGTATCCGGAATCCCCAGATAATCTATAAATATCCCACTGTTTTTTTGCACAGTGAATAAATAAAGCTTGTTTTTGATATCTAGTGGCTTAAACACTGTTAGTCACTATACTGTTCTGCGTAACATAATTAAACAGCCAATTTTACGAATAAATAATAGTTTATTATAACCAGAAAATTATTTTTCGAAAGCATTATTTATATTATTCATAACAGAATTTTTAGACTGCATTGATATAATTGTAAATGTGTGTGTGTGTGTGTGTGTGTGTGTGTGTTTGTGTTCATATATAAGTATATATATGAACTTGCTGAACATAAAATGAAACCTAGGAAATTGAGCACAAACTGAAGCTCAGCACAACGGAGCTCCAGCCAATCATAAAATGCATTTAAATAAAAAATTTAATCTCATTCTTATAAGTGCTAGGAAATCTCAATTTATTCAACAAATAAATGACAGTAGATGCAGACGAATTTGATCAGACATTAATTTTAAATCTTTTTTTAAGCACTCTCTCCCTATATGGTAATTACATCTGTCCGAACGAATTTTTATACAATTTGAAGATAGAATACAGATAGAAAAATATACAAAAAGTTTGATAAAAATAGGAATTATCCTCAAAGGGGGAATATGTTCAAAGCAAATCATAAGTTCAAAATATATTTAAAATTATAAGAGTATTTATTAACTATAAAAACACATAACTTTGTGATGTATTTAATTATAGCAATTATATTCTATTTGCATATTAGGATCGACCTTAATTTGAAATCACTTTTTTCTTGTATATATAATAGAGGCATTATTATAATTTTCGTTTATTTTATTTTGAATAATTTTTAAAACCAATATGAAAAAGTTATGAACTAGGAATTCCTACCATATTGTGGTTTTATTTTTTGAGGGTGTTAAATATATAGAGTAAATATTGTTTCTTGATGTAAGTCTGATATTTACACTATAATTAAAATGAGTTAATTATTATAAAAACATAAAGGAGTATGCCCATACCTTTAATAAAATGGTTAGGACAGCGTACGAAACTTGCACTATCATTTTCAAATTAAATAAGTATGAAAATACATTTAATTTGAAAAAAAATTTAACTCCCTTACTTGAAACGAAATATATGGAAAAAGACCGAGTTGATTATTACATATGCTTAATGCATGGAAGTAGAAACAGACGAGTACAGAAAGACACTGATTGTCAAGTTTTATCATCTTCGCCTTCAAGTAAGGTGACCAATTTTTTTTATATTGAATGTTTTCTGATGTTCTAAATAATGACATATAGGTTTCTTACGTTGCCCCTAGACTCTATTTTTTATTCCAATCCCAAGAAAATCTTCCTTTACAATTTTATAATAATTGAATGCGTGCATTTACACCCGAAACTACGGTTTAATACTTAAGACTTTTGTAATAATGGATACAAAGAATAAGTTTCTGGACTTTAGCTCTCCGTATACAGTGAAATATTATGATTATTATCGATACTGTCAGTGTCCGATTTTTGATTAGTTAAAATTTTAGATTCATATAGTTGTAAAGAGTAACCAATAAATCCGAAGTTTCCTTTTCTGAATAACAATCCATTATATTTTTCTATTAAATTGAAAGTATATATATATACACACTATCAGCTGAGAATTATTTTTTCGACGATATGTAGTAGCCTAACGCCTAATCACGATTTTTTAGGTCTAACAATGTATAAATTTTCCACTAGAACATGTCAGAATAATTTAACATTTAGAAAATATTTTTACAACCTTCTTTTACTATAATTTATTTAAAATTTTTCGGAATTAGAAAATTTTCTAAGTAACGGTTACGTGAGTAACGGTAATAACAAAGAAATATTTATCGTGAGATGAGTATAAGTATGTAAATTTTTCCAGACATGATTTTTTCAGTTTTGTGTTTTGTTAAAACAGACGATTCTTTAATTACAATGATTAAACTTTTTTATAGAAAACTAATAGGTACACGTCCTTCATCTTCAAATACATTTTAATAGTTCTTGATTTACATCTGATTCTTGCATCTAGCATACTAGCAGTTTTTTTCTTCAATAATTGTTTCCTCAACAGTATTATTTTAAGATTGTCTTACATTTTGCGTACAATCTACAGATAAAAATTCTATACGTCAACAAGTAAAGTATATACAGAACCTTTTTAGCCAAAGGGTATCTTTGCACAATATTTTTCTGAGAATCAAATTATTATTACATAAAATTTGAAGATAAAAAAATCTTAACTGTAATAACAAATCCTTTAGAATAAAGAAAACTATGTTAGGTAATAAATATTAGGTAAAAGCAAATATTAGGAATAATATCCTGAATAAATGTAAATGCATTTTGATCATCCAATTCTAATAATATACAAATGAAATAAATTTCTATAGCAACTATCCTTCCTCATTAAGTTAAAAATTACTTTCGCAATATGTAGCTCTAATAGTTTTAACTATAGATTTAACTTTACATGTTTTTAAAGATCACTTTCATAATTTGATTCATCTTTTGAATTTTAAAAACTCTTATCTAATAGAAAACGTGGAGAACCAGAGTTTTTGTACATTATTAGAATCTTTGTAATAGGATAAGAAATTTAGGAGTATTATAAAGTGATCACATTAGTACACTTCAGCCATCAACAAGACTATCAAAGAAGTCCATCCTGTAAACGGATGGCTGCCTTTCCCTTCACCTAAGCTATCTCCATAATTTTCCCAGAGGTAACCCGTTTTTTTGTATTGATCTATAACGTTCTTAATTAAATTTTTTCGTAAGTCATTATATATCCTCTTGGCTTCTGCTTGATGTGGTCCATCAATTTTGGAGTAATGATTTAATGCAGCTACAGTTAAGAAATTTAAGTTCATCCAAATTGCTCCTCTCCAGTAAGGTGGATCATGCTCTGTATTATATTTCATGTACATTGGAGACACTTTAGCAAGAGACCTTAACCCGTAATCTGTCCATAAAAGCTCAGGCTTTTGAAGATCCTGTAACACTTTTTGGAGTTGGAAAGAGTTAGGATCCACTAAGCGCAAAATAAATGGGAACAAGGAAACATATCCAAATGAAGTATCTACAAATTTGTATTTTGGTTCTTCTAAAACCACTCTAACTTTATCTTGAGATGATTTAACTTGTCTAGATGCATGATTTGGTCTTTGCAATTTTACTTTATCAGTGTGTAAACCATAGTCAGCATAAGAATTAGATTTAAGTGACCAATGTAAATCATTTAATAGTTTATTATCAGATAAATGTTCATATGTAGTCCTATATTTACACGAAGGCTTATTTAATATATCAGCAAGGTCAGCCACTACTTTTGAAGCCAGAGCCATCCAACAACGTAAATCAACGTGTCGTTCATTTTTATTTGGATGCGATGCTCTGGGATAATCATCTAATCCAGATGTTAATGTTTTAGGGTTCAACTCTTTATTAGTAACCTCATTTCTGCCCCGCCATCTATAAGTATTTGTAATTTCACCTTTTTGAGTTATATTAAACCACTCAAACCAAGCTTGTAATCTGGGGTATAGTTTATCAAGTAGATGTAAATGTTTTGATAAAAGTTCACCACGCTTGTGCTCCAACATGTATTGTAGAGTTATAAAAAAGGTGGGTGGATTAGCATTAGTGTTGACTTGAGTAACAAATTCCTCTGGTACCTTAGCCAATGCTTCCTCTCCCAGAATCATTTCCCTAGGAATCCAGGCTTCAACATTCATTAGATCAAACCAGTGACTGATAATGTCCATTTCGATATCCAAATCCCAACTTGAAATTAGAAGACCATGAAAACCTTCATCCCATAAAAAGCCTCTGGGAAAGAAACTTCTACTTGGTACAGCAGTAAACAAAGGCGCTTTCCAATATGGCACTGGAATTTGTGTATAAACACTTTGCACTTGTGCTGATCCATAGAAGTATCCAATAGATCCAATCATATTAGAAAAAGCTAATTTTGCAAAATCGATTTCGTCTTCTTTATATCCTTTTGATTTGAGTTTAAAAATTTTCTCAAATTTGTCATCAAAAAGTTCTTCATAATTCTTGAGAGCGCTATTATATTTTTCTCCTATTAATTTCTCTTGCTGATTTACTATACCACTACGTTCAAAAACTACTTCTAGTTCAAGTGGCAAGTCAGCTGTTATTTGTGTAACTATAAAATTTGGTATTAACATTTGTCCATTATCAAGATTTAGTTCTTCACCAGGCAAAACAATTTTGTCTCTATTTTTTCCTTTATAAGATACAACTCTGAAACTCTGAAGAACGGTTTCTTTTAAGACACTCAAATTAGGAGCTGCTGTCACTAAATAGGATTGATCTACTTTACTTTTACTTAATATATTATAATTCAAATTAAAGTATCCTAATTCCTTTGTTTCACCTTTAACACCTATTAATGTATTGCTTGTGTGATCGACTACTGGATAGATATTACCATTTGTTTTATCTTCAATTGCGGTATAATATATAAGAGATATTTTCTTATTTTTAGAATTTGGATTTATAGTAGAAACATTGATTCTAGCTGTCCAATCACCACCATTTAAGCTGTATGTATTTTTAACAAATGAAGTTTTCAATAAAACTCCATTGTCAACAATCTCTTGAATACCAAAGTTCTTTCCATCATGTTTTATCCAACCATATCTTTCTAATCTGTCATTTTGAGTACACCAGTGTCTCAGTCCATTACCATCTGCTTGAATTGTACTAGGAAAATACCACATTAATCCTGTTACCAGTGAAAAAGGCTCTCTTGTTTTCATTCCGAAATAGACACCAGGTCTATATGAACCCCAGTAATAATCATGTTTATCGAGGTGACTTTCTTTAACAAGTTTCTCATTACTGAAAGGTGTATTTACCCTAGTTTCATTGTAACCTTTGTAACTAAGGTAGGCAGCAACTGACATAACAGAAAGTGGTAAAAGTACTTTCAAAAAGAAACCTTTGATTCCTGAACTTGGTTCAGATAAGTTAAGCTCTTCCTTCTCTACCTTCATTTTAGATTTTACATATCTATCATATGATCTAGATTTCCTCATCAATAATATTTATATTTACTAAATTATAAAGTAAAAATGTATGTATCGTTACTGCCAGTAATTAGTGCCTGTTCGATTTAATGACTGTTTTTTATATTAAGTTTATCTATAATCTTGAATTATAGTGGCACTTAATTGAGCTTTGTATACTATTTCCATAATTTAAATTTTAATTCTTTTTTCCAATGCAGCTAGTCCAACTTAATGTGATTAACAATCCTTGGAAGATTATATGAACAACTTAAGTGATGATATACTGCAAAAATAATATAGTAAATAAAAAAATATTGTACAATATATATCAAATAAAATATTATGTGTATAATAAATCCAATAATAAAGCAATTTTTTATAAATTTTACTTAATTTTAGTGCAAAAAAAATTAAAAAAAAGTAAGTAAATCGGTTTTAAATAAATATTTAATAGCTACTGAAGCAGATATCATAAACTATGTATCTATTTTATTCCTTTTAATAATCGTACTATTGATTTACAAACAATTATTCCTTTTATATTATTTGTTGCAATATTTAAAATTAATTTTAGATATCAATGATAATTTATAAATTAATAAAATAAAAATTTAGTTCACCATATGTTATCTCTTACTTATTTGTAATAGTCCACAACTGTTTGATCTCAATTATTTGCTGCACATTTATCAGTTTATATATGTATATCAGAATAAAATGATATTAAAAATTTCCCCTCCATCATGTACCTAGCCGTGCATAACTACTATTATTACCCTTATTTCAAGTGCATTAACAATTGAGAGAGCAGAATAAAAAAGAGAAAAAGTAAAATATTTCACTCATAAGTAACAAAAATAACTTTGCCACCCACCTACCGAGGCACACCGGCAAATACAATCTTCAACATCACTTTGCTCCTAATTTTTGCTTAAAAAATGTCGGTTCTGGAGCTCGTCGTATAGCCGTTCTCCACATATTAATCACACAAACATCATGGTTTCGTGCTGACACTGCCGACACTCCGATATTCCAAAATCATAACTCCACAAATATCTATATACTTGTATACAGCAGTCACAAAGAATTATCAGAAAAGGTATACATATGTATATATGTATATATGATAAGTTATACTATCTGTATCTTTTGAAGCCACATTGGATCTTGGATCATGATGATTGTTCAGTGCTTTCGAGCTTTAGGGGTTACCAATTAACAACAAAATACTGACTACTGCTCAGAAAAGTTGAATAAAGTCTGATCCAGGGATGTAAAGTAAAATCAATGCAAAATGCAATTGGCACATGTCAGCTGTACTCTGTACCCTGTACCTATATAATATATAATGTGTAAAACTTGTGAAGTTGTGAATCTCTATATTATATTCTATAAATTGATACTTATAGTTAGTTACTGGAGCGCCACTTTCGCCATGATGGCAGCATGATCGACGACTGGAATAAAATAGCAGACGCATTTCGTGTAGTAACAAGTTTTTTTGATTTAAAAAATAGATTTTGTATGCTCGTTACATAATCATTATCATTTAGTAAGTCTTTTATTTATTACTAATGTTTTTATACTCTAATGGTTACATTTTATCTAATGGAATATAAACAATTGTTATGAACTTAACCTAAAACTCGGTATTATATTTACACTTTACCAACGAGGATTAGGTATATGTCTTCGTTGATTTTGTTCGTGTAAATTTTTTGTTAATTTATTTAGTGTTTTTAAATGACACTTTTAAAATCAATTACTTAGTGTAGGGTTTACTTTTAGACATTTAATTTCTTGTTTCATAATAGTTTGATAGGTTGTTTCAAGATCTAGAATTATTATTGATATTTGTATCATATTATAAATCTTTTTTATAGTTTATTAATTTATAAGATGACTGATAATTTATTTTTTTCTATCTTTCCTTGCTGCATCGTATTAAACTTAATAAATTAAATTAAAATAATGTTTAACAGAATGTATCAATTAACTTAATTCTTTCATCTTACAGAAATTTTAAGATTTCACTAAAATAATCTTGTTTGAATTACAGAATATGAGAATTACCAATTTGTTAGCTGCAGTACATGCACCAGGTGGAGGTAGATGTCCACAGCCTCCAAATAAAGTTCCTTTTCAAGAAATTATGACTATGAAGTTGAAAGATAGAGTTTCTGGAAAAAGTGATAAGAGTAAAGGTAAGCATTAACTGTAAACTATATATTTGTTATAAAATATTTATATTACAATGACATATTTTTACTAATTATCAATCAAATTATTAATGAAGTTCTATTACATTCTAGAGGGAGGATGTTTATATGAAATGAACTTGCTTATCGCGTGTCTACAAAACAATGAATTTGAAAACAAACTTTGTACAAAAGAAGTGGATAGTTTTAAATCATGTTACAAAAGTTATATGGCAAATAGAATTAGTTCTAAAGAAGCACAAAGAAGAGGTTCATTAATACCCGGTGAAAAGAACTTATCACATAAACAAGTGCAGAAATTATTAAAGATGCGTCCAATTGTATAAAAGTTCACTTGTTAGTATAATAAATATTTTTATTATTTAATTGTCTATTACTCATATATAAAAAATAAATAGTACCTTAAAAAGAAATATTTGTAATTATTAGTCACTTTTAAGTAATATTTATTTGAAAACCTGAATTTATCTTTTAAGACAAGAAATTTTTATTATAAAATTAATACCCTAATCTATTTAATTAAGTAATTTAATACTATTTAAGCAAAATAAATGATACAAACATTTTTTATGAATTTCAATACTAGTTTATAAAAACAGTATATATGTACTTGGTAAAAGAAAACTAGTTTTAATAATATCAAATTCGATTTATCCAAAAGTATCTATTAAAAAGTATATAAAAGTATTTATCCAAAAGTATTTCCGTTTATGTTTTAAATAGCAAAAAATACATAAAAATTGTAGAATTTATTTTACAATTTGTACCAAATAAAGTAATAATGGTTTTTTAATAAAATTTTTATTAATAAAACAGTATATATCTTAGTATTTTGAAATTCAAAACTTGAGCGTGTTCAATAAATAGGTGTACTTTAAAATACTCCTTCCGTTACATTTTACAAGATAGATTGCAAAAAAATCGAACTTTGTTATTAAAATTTCAATAAACTGCTCGCTTCGCATATTGTGAGATGTTTCTCTTGTTTCAAAAATATAAAAGTCTTCGACATCCATAGCTCGTTTTAGTTTCGATGCTTCAAGGAACAAGTTTTTTCACTTTTTCATAATTTGAATAACATCTTCATCATGCATAATATGTTGAACTCCAACCCTTTGAGGCGAATATTTCGTACTAGTACCCTAAAATAAATTTAAGAATTTTATAAAATAATATTTTATTACTTTTAGAATAAAATTAGTCAATAATTATTTGTATTTGTACCTTACAAATATTTAATTATTGAAACAATGTAAATTGAGTTTATTTTAACTTAATTATTTTTCTAGTAAAAAAGTGTCTGCTTCAATTTATAAAAATTTAAATTAAACTTTAACTAATATATTTTATTTTTATTATACGTTCGATCAATTAAAAAAAATCTTTTTAAATTAAATTTGCTTTTCTTCATTTACTTTTGTCATATCATTATTCCATAATTTTTGAAAACAAAAAAGTATTAGGTAATATATTGAAACTCACCCAAACAAGTGCATATTTGAATTGAGCTGCTAGAGTACGATGAATTGCATGGCAGACGTGTTCAACGGTGACTCCTTTTCGAAGAATTAAACCATCATCAAAGTCAGGGGGTTGCCCAGGCTTTTTTGTGTATACTCTTATGAGAGATAGATATTCCCACAGAGTTTCCAATAAATAATCAAGATTCAGCTTCATGTTACAGCTAGTGTAATACAAGCATTTTTATGTAAAGATATTTTTATAAAATAAATATAATTTGTTTTGTTTTGCGCTGAATAAATGTAAAGATATTTAAGATTATATATTACCTGACTACAATACTATTTGCTTGTCTAGCAATTCGGTCAACTTCTTCTATGGAAATTTGATCTATTTTATTGTAAACATAAAGGCATGGCAGGTATACACGATTGGCATTAATGACATCTATAAGTTCATCAGCAGTACAGTCTTCTCGAAACAAAACTTCAGCATTGAATATTTTATATTCATGTAAAATCATTTGAACTAATTTTTCGTCCACTTTTGTTAAAATACACGTTGAATTGAAAGACAGTCCTCCACCCTTCTTAATTTTAAAATATATATTTGGTTTCCTCTTATTCAATCTAATGCCTACAGACTCCAATTCTTTTTCTAATAGTTGCCTTTGAACGTCTTGCTTCGTTGCATCCAGCATCATTAAAATTAAATCTGCTGTTCTAGCAACTGCTATTACTTGTCGACCACGACCTTTACCCTAAATCAAATACACAAATTATTAGGAAAGACTTAGAAATTAAAAATTTGAATAGAATAATAGTATAAGCAAGAATTCAACAGTTAATAACGCCTTGCTTTTTGTAAGTTTTAATTAATCGTGTCTTAAAAATCATTTTTTTTTAAATAAATTTTAAGATCTTACTTGAGCAGCTCCTTCGATAATACCAGGCAAATCAAGAAGTTGTATATTAGCACCTTTATACTCAATAACACCAGGAATGCATGTGAGAGTTGTAAACTCATATGATGCAGCTTCTGATTCTGTATGTGTTAATGTACTTAATAATGTCGACTTTCCGACAGATGGAAATCCAATTAACGCAACTCTTGCATCACCAGACTTTAAAACATCGAAACCTTCGCCTTTTTCAGATTTTTTAGAAGGCTCTAAAAGCTGTGATCGATACTTTGCTAGTTTTGCTTTCAATAAACCCAGATGATATTCAGTTGCTATATGATTAAAAAACATAAAAAGATAATGAATAAAAGCTTTTTAATTTATAATGCATATTGAAATACATTATTATCAATAACACAAGAATAAAACAAGTAATGAGTTATGTCCTGAGTATAACCTGCTGTTTGTATATATACCTTTGTTTTTCTGAGTTCGAGCAATTTCCTTTTCTATTTCAGATATTTTCTCTAAAATTCCCATCTTGTCCAAGTATTATTGTACACCGAAAAGAATCATTTGCAAAAATAAATTGTTAAAATTCACGTGTGGTTTTGCGGTGCATCGAAATTTCCGACCATAGTGACCACACGGCAAATTGAGCCGATCATCATATATATATATATATATATATATATAT
>UELV01134138.1:0-13236 GCA_900490015.1 Megastigmus stigmatizans | reverse complement strand
GCTTTTTACGTGTCCGAGTAATAGGTTCGTGACACATATGCTGTCCGAGTACTGCAGCAAATGAATACGTACAGGATTTATTATATTTTCCACTTTTCCATTTCAAAACTAAGTTTTTCTTTTTTCTATTGATAAAAAGAAGGATTAATCTTTCAGTTAAACCCATAGTTCGACTATAAAACCTCAAAAATATAAAAATATACACCATTTTCTGAAAGTAAAAAAATTAGCGTCCGCGTATTGGGTCTTTTACCTTAGCATAAATACAAAAACATCCATAACTTGCGAAACCAATCACTTAGGATTTTCAATTTGCAATTTTTTTCATCTACAAACAATGTAGAAACTTTCTGCGTTAGCTGATTTTGGATCCATTTTCGGACCACTTTTGCATGCTTCAGGCACACCGTGATGTGTCGCGAGCAGAGGCGAAACATTAAACCCGATTATGCGCGACACAATTATATCGCTTGGTCGTGTACATACAGGAGCGCGCGCTACCATTATCCGGTTCAAAAGTTATAAACTGTCCACTAACCTGACTGATGATTTTGTCAAAGCTGCTGATTAAATTATTTTTTAGATAAAATACGTGTAACTAATTTGTATTGTTAATGACATTCGATATAGTAAAGTTCAGAAATGTAATTCGATATTCTGCATGTACATACAATGAGAAATGTGTAATTTGTATTATTTTTGTAATTTATTGATTGGAATAAATTGATTGTTAAATTCACAAAATTAGACATTTTTCGTAATACTTATAACATTGATTGAGAATGGCGAAGCGGCTAGCATAAAAAATTAATTTGGTATAGGTCTTATTGAACTTTACGCTTTCCAAAACTTAGTATGAACTTACTCAACGAGACTTTTCCAAACGTCAATAAAGAATTTGTCAAGAGTTTAGAAAAACGTTTTGACAAAGATATGGCCACCGAGATGAAATAATGAAAAATAAAAAAAAAATCGAAGATTTGGAACTTTCAATCCTTTGCTCGGGAACGTTGCCTTCTATTCAAATGAGCTAATTATTTACTTCTGTCAATATAAATGAATTCCAGTTTTAGGTTAAATGAGATTATTGTAAATGTACCAGTACCTGACTCTGTCCCTGTCCAGATTAGTAACAGCAGAATAAAAGAATATTAAAATATATATGAGCAACTGAAAAAGTACTAATATTCTTAAATAAATTTAATTCAAGTCTTTAAATATATCAAAAATTGCATATAATTAATTATTGCTGGGCAATTTTTCAAAATAAGATGAGAATTTATTGGTCGTCATCCAGCACAAAAATTTAAACTCATATTTTCCTCTGAGATCAGCTGTTTAAAACATATATAGTCCAGCACTCCAAGATATGAGTATACATACATAAAATCTACGATATAGAAGGGGATATTTATATAATGAAATGCCCGAAAATATGAAAAATTATCAAAAATGAGATTGCGTTTTACCCCCGACTAACTGGTGGGCTCATGAGTTATATTAATATTCTTAAATATTATTTAGAATTTCTCCCTCAAACTGTAATAAATTATAAAAGATAATTTCAGCTTAAACTATTTTAAAATAATATATTTTGTTTCATATATGGGACTACTGTTATTGAAGACTTTTTCGCATCTCTTGAGAAAAATGAGTACATTATTTAGAATCTAACTAGTGATAAATTTAATATTTTTTATTTTAAGAAAGCAATTTCATGGTTTTTAAAGTATTTAAAACAAGTTATTAGTATCAATTTGTATTGAAAACTGACTTTTATTTAATAATATAATACGTGTTTTGCTGAAACGTATATAGTCTAAACTAATATTCAAATCTTCACAATGTTACGACTTTACTTCAAATTTGTCCAACTTTAATAATTAATGACTAACTGATTTATAAATATTTTATATGAAATTCTATAACGAGAAGTTTACGTACATATGTAGTGTAATAATAGGTGCTTCTTACTCTCATTACCTATACCTCTATAAATAAAATATTTTTATACATATAAATCAGATATAGAAGTGTTCAAATTGCAACTGAAATTTTAAATTACATCAAATATTCAATGAGAAGCTTGTGTACTGCTTTGAAGTCGCTTTTAACTTCTCTTATTGATCTCCATTTCTAAAATTAGTTCAAGATCAATTTTTACAGAATAGACTGCAAAACCATTTTTACATACGTGGTACGTGGACATTTGGACACACAGTAAATCGCAGATGTCAAATTCAATAATTGTACAACTTTCTCTTAGCAAAAGTGCGGCAGAACTTTTTGACGAATTGTGGAAACCAAAGCTTTCCAAGCACAGTGTAACGAAAAGATATATATTGATTATGTGAAAGCTAGGCGCTGTAATAAAACCTACCGAACAATTATAGTTGAAAACAAATAATGATTAAGGTCGAGTATTCATAGAAGAATAAATGGCAGAAAAAGTACATAAAATAGCGAATATGTGCACAACAAATCAATAATAATTCCTCTATAGAAATCATCTTTTGTCCGTTCGCGAATTTTTCATTATTTGATTAACGAGCAGTGCTGCAACTCCCACAAATAAAGTAATCTAATATGAGAAAAAACTGCTGCTGTAGGAAAAAGTTTTAATAGATATATGGCAAATTAAAAAAATAAGATCATCGCGATAAGCATCGAACAAATGCCCATAGGAGAAACAAAACACGGCATACTTTCACGATTATAACCTAATGGTTTTAAAAGATTGTATCCGGTAATTGGCTCATATTGTCTCTTCACGGCTCGTGGACCCAGGTAAGAAGCATCTGTTCCCCTCTTCATGAACGGACAATTGCTTTCACTCAAACTCGCGAATACACGCCGCAAGTTTGTTACCGAGCTAAAGTCGACTGTTCGAATATAAGTGCAGCGCGCGACATTTGCTGACTCGATGTCTTTTCGTGTGTATACGCTACGTGCGGAAGAAAAAATTTAGCTCCTTCTCGCCATGAACACTACAATTAAGTAAAACGCTGGATTTATTGGAGAAGGAAGTCTCGAGGAACTTAAGTCTTAAGGAAGTCTTAAGAGGGATGTGAAAGTTACCGTGAATACATTTTATAGGACATTGATTTTTCGGTCGATTATAAGTTTTATTTTGTGTGTTTTGGCTTCTCTTATTATGTCTACCGACAAAATCCAATTTTATTAATATAATCTTTCAAAATTAATTAATAGATATTGTAGTCTAAAACTCAAAATGGATCGGTATACAATAAATTGAGAGTACCATGCAGGTTAACAAACTATCGCATAAAAGCGAAACCGATGATGTCCGAAAAAAGCATAGAATTTACGTGAAAGTGTTTTCCTTTATCATACATAAAGCGACGAGCGTCGATAAAATCTCACCGGTTACAATAGACTGAACTGAAAAGTCGAAGAAAAAAAAGGAAATAATGTAGCGAAAGACGATTTTCCCACTGCGATCAACTGCCTATTCCAGTTTTCTCCTCTCCCGCTCGCTCGCGATTTGAAAACAATTTTCATTGTTCCTCGTGTATATATCTGGTCGAAACTTATCTTTCGCTAGCTTTGATTAGAAGCTGCGCTGAGCGTTTTACCACTCTTAAGCACTGTAAATAGGTATTCTGCGCATTACATGTGCTTTTCAGAAGGCTGTTATTTCGAGCTAAAGATTACAGCGGGCTGGCGAAATATGTGTACTTATTGAATTGCGTCCTTTACTGATCGAAAATTGGGTTCGTGAGAGCTATAGGATAGATGTTTATGGGACATCATTATTTTTGGCGAGAACAAGTTTATGAATAGAGAAAAATGCTTGAACATGTGTGCATTTAAATTTTACATTCAATGTAATCAGGCTCGCAGAGAGCCAGTTGGGACCCCGGGGATAGAACAAAAATTGACCCCCTCCCCCCTTTTTCAATACATATTCTCATTTTTGTAAAAAAATTATTTTTACATTATAATATACTTTTAATAAATTTATATTTATTAAATTATGTTTTATACATTATAAGTCTTTATTTTGTTGTTTTCGCTGACTTTGTTTCATTATTATAAATCTTTGTTTATAAAATAAAATTTTAATAAATACAACTAATAAACTATAAAATGCATAAATTTTTTTATTAAAAATGTGCTTTCTTGCTGTAGCATTTGTAAAAGAGTCAATTATTGCCCCGAAATCTAATGTTCTGGCTAAAGCAGATTCAATTGCTAGTGCAGCTAAGCTCGAAGTCCAGTTCTGTAGTGACGTTGATCTATGGTGATTTTTTATTCACTTGTGTCATATTTTTATTACAATAGCTATATATTTTTGTGAAATTACAATCAATGCTATTATGAATGTTATGTGCTTACGATTTAAGGTTACCAAAATACGACTGTGTGACTCCGGTTATTATATATCGCAGGTTAATCGGTATATATTTTTTGCTAGGCATTTTTACGTGTAATAGAAATAAATATTTTATTCATGTTTCTTATAAAAATCAAGATTTGGTTGAAATCTTGTAGCACTTGTATCAGTAATATATTGAGCCAATAACCGTTAGTTAATGGAACGAGCATTTTCGGCCTGGTTAGGTACTCGAACATTAACGAATGATACGTTTTTATTTATTTCTCGTTTTACACGACGTTTTAGCATTATCTAGTTTACTGTATTATTTTGTGAAAAATAAATTATATCCTGCTTCGATTATTATTACAAATGAAATTTAATCATTATTAACAAGTGCATAAGCATGATCTAAAATATTTATCAAATTTTCATGTGAAACACTATATCCTTACTTTACTTTAATATTATAAAATTACCGTTCATATTATTATTTAAGGATACTTAAGTCAAATGAATAAATTTAATATTTTATTGAATATTAACTATCGCGCAGTGCTTCAACCTTTTTACCCAGTTTAAAAAAAGGTAAAAATTCAAACTGGCGTTAATCATCAAATGCTATCGACAAAAATTCAAAGGCTATTTGAATTATTAAATCTGTCTAATATACAGACTTATTATACTTGAAGCGTACCCAAAGTTTTGATCTCTCGGAAAGTAATAAAACTAATTAAAACCACTTATAACCATTATCTTTAAAACATAATTATATTTTTGTTCTATAAAGTGGTTTTCAACTTTGTTCGTAATTATTGCCACATACGATAACATTTTTTCAAAATACAAAACATAAACAATGTTTAAAAATAAAAATTTATATTTACCCACTTTCATAATCACTTTAAGAAGCAGTGGAATAGAATAACTATATACTAATAGAATAACTAGTCACTGCTGTAATACAAAAAGGAAGGTAGCTGGAAAGACGTGCAGGTTGGAGTAAGCAGAAAAAAGAACGAGAAACATGCCTCATCTATAATAACAAAGCCGAAGAGCCAGCATTGTAAAAAAATAAAGAGAACAGTCTCCGTGTCCTGGTCCCCCGATGGCCCATATCTCGTGTATCATTACCTCGCTTTTCTATATGCAGAGCGCCGCGGGCAACCGGGGCAGCCTGACGACTACGACGTCGCATTTGCGCAACATCGGCAGTTTCTCGCGGTGCCGTTTGCGCCCTATACTCGGCGAGATAAGCAAAATGCCAGATGATTGCACGGCTTTGTTCGCCGTACCGTTACCGTCTATGCTCCCATGCGAGTCTCTGTCAGGATCGCTTTATGCAATCACCAGCGATCTATATATCCTGCGATTATATATATTTTATCGATCTAAGGCCTCGACGCGAAGAAAAATTAATGCGACGAGCTAGACTGGCTTTATTCTATTTGGCAGCTAATTTCCGTGTTTTTTCAAGGAAAAAAAAATGAATTTCTAGTCTTTTGCGAGATTTTATTACGTGGTTCCGTGTTTGGGTTATTATATTATGGTTTCTGATTGAGAGATAATTTCTTTTAAAATGTATATTCAAGCTAAAAAGATTGTTGAAGTGCAAAATCAGTAAAATTTAAAGGATCTAGTTATACAGAAACTAAATTAATTTTAGCAAATATCTCTGGTACAGTTTTAACTTTTAATTCTTACTGTACTTAATTATATGTATACCAGTGGTGTAACAAACAGATATTAATTATTAAATATTAAACAGAATTTTTGAATATGTTTATTTGTTTATCTACGTTTATCTTATTTACCACTTGACTATCTTAATACGTTTTAATAAAAAATGTGTGTGTTTCTATTTATTTATTTCTTTCCTTTCTTTGTGTGAATCATGTTCCAATCAGAACAATTAGTTTAAAAAACTACAAAGCTAATTAATGCGCCTATACATAATTACAAGGAAAAATGGATAGTTGAATATCGAATTTTTCAACTACTGACACTTCAACGACTCTATATAGGATTTCACGTTTATAGAGAATACACTCGGTAGTTGCACCACCCACGATGGATGAATTCTTGCCAGACAAAAGAGAATACGACTTCATTTTACACGTATAGCAGATGGACCGAGTCGGGAGGAGTATCTATGCTTCCGAGGCGAAAGTGAAATTTTTGTAACCGACACTGCTGGGATGTACCTCTCGTTGCGCTGATTGATTAAGTCACTTTCTTGGATGTGCTCGTTTTTGCACGTGGACTTCTCTCGTGTAACTTTACGATACGTCTTTGCTTTCGTTTTATGCGAAAAGAATATTATTATAAGAATTTTTGAAAATTAATGATAGACAAAAGCTTCTATTAAATTGTTGAGTAAACATTTGCATTTAAATCAATCAAGACTTTAATAAATTAAATCAAATAAACATTTTTTCTCGTTTGAACTGAATATCTATTTAAATCGGAAAATTTCATTTGAATTGAATACCGTAGTAGCTCTATATTAATTTTATGGGATTATCAAAAAATGGCATAAGAAAAATGGTATATTTTTATTCTTGGCTTTCGAAATGTTTTTTAAACTTCTACTATACTATACATAACAAAATAAATAGATACAGAAAAATAATTGAACGTTTCTCACACCCACCAGATCTCCTCAACTAAAGTCCATCAGTCAGTCTTTTACATAAGAGTGTATTGAAAGTTACAATACAAAATATAAATTATATTTAATGTTATAATATTCACAATGCACTCTTTTAATCATACACGGTATTCTTAAACTAATACCTAAATTATGATTCATTTTTTAGTCGCTCACTTTATTTTTTGTATAATTTGAGGTAAGAATATTAATTGATTTAATAAGACATGTATTTACTTTATTTAAACAACCAACGTTCCGTCGGTTTTCAACTCTTTTCAAGATATGAATTTTATTGAAGTTCGTAAATACAAGTGATTAATATTTAACAAAATTATATCAAATACTAAAATGCTTAAATCCCAATCAATTAATATGTATACTAATTTAATGTTTAAAGACGGGAAAAGGGCTGGAATGATCGTCATGGAACGTAGTAAAAAATTTTTTCTTCATACTACTTTATTACATAAAGTTGCTTGCGAAATTGTATTTCTCTTTAACCTCCACTATTCTCACTCATCGAGGGTTAGAAAGTCAAAATTTTATTTAAGTCTAATGATGTAGTCAGGTTGGAGGTTATCTACTAACTGTCAAGTAAAAAGTACCAATTTTTTTAATATGGAATTGTCACTTTGCTATCGATACTTTGGCACAAAAAAAAAACAAGTTTTCTACTCTAGAGAGCACTCTATATTAGAATTTCACGTGTCCGCGCACCTATTTTTCCCATGTTATTTAAATAAGTCAGCACCTTAGTCAGCTTCTACGCAACGCACATGAGGCTTAAGCGTGTCGAAATAGCCATTGTCTTTACGAGGTCGCATCTCCCTAACAGTGCAAATACTCATAACAATAATTTAAATTTAAATTTATATATAATAAATTCTTTTTATAAGTCTTCGTTAAAATGGATTATTATTATTAATAAAAATCTATTAGTTATGTAATACAAGATACCAAAATATAAATAAACAGTGTAAAAAGAGTGTAAATGTAAAAAAAAGGCTGGGCAACATACAATTTTGAACAGACTGTACCATAATATAGATATAATTGTAATATTATAGCATATCTTTAAATTGCAGTATCTTTGAAGTTAGTACCGCAAACCTTGATCATTTTTTTTGCGAACTTATTCATTTTTGAGTTTAATACAATATAATAGGTTTTTAAAAAATTTTAGCTATGCATTAAAATTAAAATGTGTCTTCAATACATGATAGGCATAGGGTTCCCATGTTATAATGTACAACTTTGGCGTTAAATATTTCGAGTTTTATTAATACCGCTAGAATTATTTTTTTCAACAATCGATAAAAACATTGAATTGAGTTTTTAAGCAAAATTAAAAAGAAAATCTAGCAAAAGCCGATTTGCCGGGGTGGCTCATGCGATGGGTGCCGTATTAAGTTAGGGGCACGCTACTATGGAGCATTAAGCTGCGTTCAACTGGCTGGTGCTGAACGAATATTTAGTAAAATATTCCCAAAAAATTCAGGGAAATTTTTCGTATCTTCTAGATTTTTACATATATTGTTAAAAGTATAAAAGTGTTTTTATTTATTTGAAAAAAATCTTACCAAAAAAAACAAAACTTCAAACGACAAAAATCTGTTAAGATTTTTTGAAATTTCAATTTTTTTTTATATGTCATTGTTTGTTTACGTCTTATGAATGTGTGTTTACAATGTCAGATCTTAATATTATATAGAAAAAATTTACGAAGCAATCTTGTGAAATGGAACTGCGCCACGGTACGAGTTCTTGATGTTTTTTTTTGCGTTTTTGTTATTAACTTTTAAAAATGATCGTTAACCTTGGGGTACTAAAGTGCTAATTGTTTTAGAGTTAAACTAGCTTTCATTCTAATAGATACACATTGGTTTCTACATGTTACTTTTAAAAGTAAAGTCTATTAATTTAATGCTAATTGGGCAAATACACGAATAGCGTTAATGTTACACATTCATTGTGAGAAATAACGTAGAAATAAAATATAGAAACTAATATGTATCTATTAGAATGAAAGCTAAGTTTTTCTTTTTAATTTTTTTATTCACCTTTAATTAACTTGGAAACTACTTATCGGATTGAAAAACGAGAAAAATGTGGTTCTTAGAATTCTTAATCTTGCAATCACACACAAATATATACACAAAAACAATTTTTTTTAAATAATCAGCTTTACTACTAATGATGTTTAAATATATTTTTGGAATTTTTTCTTTCATCGATGTAAAGCTGAAATATTCGTTCTGGGAGATGTGAGTTCCACTATTTATTTTATTCGAGGCTCTATATGTATAACTTCATCAAGTTCCATTAGCAGTAAAGTGCAATTATTATCGTCACTTTCGAAGCCACGAATTCAAATCTATAGAAAAGTTAACATGAAAACTTTATAAAGAAAAAAAAAATATTTGAAACATAAGAAAGTAAAATAGTTCATTACAATTTATAGTTCATATGTGTATATGCTTTGAAGATAACTTATTTTTTTAGAGAAATAAAAAAATTAGGAAATTTCTCGAATAACTCAGCTAAGATGACCTATTGGTGGTGTTGAATCCTATTATCAACATGTTTTCATTGAATAGAATTTTATATATTGATGCATGCGCGCAGGATGCCTTTATATATATTGCGAACCACTGTAGAAATTTATACAGCTACCTTCCTCTTTCGTGATCTCTCGATAGGGTGCTACTAGATTGGTGCATGATGTTAGCTTACTGACCCAAGCTTTGATGTCGTCTGGTACAGTACATTCAGAATGTGATCGCTCATGATGCCTAGATGAGCGTCATATTGTAGAATTAGACACAACGCCTTCAGATTATGCAGGAGAATGGCATAGTAGAAGACGACATTATTTATGTGTAGGCTAGTCAACGCTCCATGTATTGGCAAGCTCAAAATGCAGATGGTATTAGTTGTGTAAACAGATTTCGTAAACTGCAATAGATTGCTGCGCATCTGTATATATGTACTCATTTTTAATCGCTGATTCCTTACTCTCTTCAGCTTCGGAAAAAACGATAATAAGTAATTACCGAATTTCTTTATTAAGGTGAATTTAAAATTAATTGTCTCAAGAGGACATATACTATAATGTAATCGAAGAAAATTCACTGGTTTTACAGTAATATTAACTGTACAAAGTAATGAAAATTTTCACTATTTCGAATACTGTATATACACTTTTTATTAGTGACATACTTATAACTTTGTCGAATAGTGCATATACGCAGATTGTCACTGACTTTTCGCTACTTTAAATTTAGAGAGTATTAAGACGCGTCCTTTGAGCTCCTTAAGGACGATTTTCACATTTGCCTTACGAATGGGGATAACCTCAACCCATCACGTGAATATATCCTGGAAAACGAATGAACTTATAGCACTTTTCAGATTTCGGCAAAGCTGTGGTCTAGTGTCGGTCCTTCGTCCCATAATCCCTGCGGGCGCACGTTATTCGACTTTACACCGTTGACAAATCGTACATCCTCAAACGCAGCTCTCTACGTCCTTATGCATCCCCGGGCAATAATATGAGTTGGCCATTCGAATGTATATCTTCTCTTTCTCGAGATGACCTGAAGTTGGTTCGTCATGTCTTGAATGATTTCTGTTCTCTTTTCCTTAGGCACAACGAGGTTCCAAGCATCATCATCGCCAATTGTACCTTCTAAAGCCTCACCTGGCCGATAGAAGTACAAATAGTAGGATTCAGATAAAAGAAAACAAAATAAGTATCAATTGCTTTCATTTTAATAGGACAAATGAAATTGTTACATTTACATACTCGTAGCAATTTAATATTTTAACTTACGAAATACATAAAATTATTATGTACTAGTTATATTAGTTTTGTTAATGTTTCTATATTAATGACAACACGACCCGATATTCCACGCGCAATAGATAATCGAATATCACACGCATTAGTAAATTCCATATCGATCAAAAATTTATATAACAAACATTCACCAACTACTTTAATAATATGTATACTTATATATCTAATAAATATGTTCTAACTAATTATAGTGTCTAAAAATATATTTTGAAATTAGTTAAATTTAAAAATTATGGGCTTTATAATTAAATTTTTCGGAATGAAATCCTTTTTTATTTTAATTTTTATTGTTTATGCTGAGAATAATTTTTCATACATTGTAGGTAAGTATACAACTGGTTTTCAAATTTATTAAATCAAAATTTAATGTTTTAAGGTTTTCATACTTGAATGGTAAAAGCTGAACTAATATATTTTTATTTTTTTAAGTGACAAAATTTAATGCCGCTTTGGACAAACAGTATAACGTGTTTTATTAATCTATATTTCAATGTTTAAAATCTAATATAAGAATTATTCTAAAGATATAGCAAAAAATGAAATAAATTTTTATTAATCAAGTTATTCTTCATACCTATTGTTATTCACAGCTCAACCCTTAGAAAAAGAGAAAATTGTTGGTGGAGAAGATGCCAAACTGAATCAATTCAAGTATCAAGTATCACTGCAGAACTCGTTCGGTCATATATGCGGCGGTGGGATCATTGGCGATGATTTAATACTCACAGCCGCTCACTGCATCATAGAAGAAAATGGAAAATTCTCGGAGGACCGATTGAAGGTTATCGCAGGAGTGATCGATTCTACAGATTCTGACAAGTCAGCAATAAAAGTCGAAGTGGAAAGGATGTTTGTACCATTAGAGTTTAAGTGGAAAAATCCTGTATCTGACGCACCATACCGTTCTACTGGTGATATAGCTGTACTGAAGGTGATTTACCTGGAAAAATGGTTTACCATAGTTTAGAATTCACAAGAATTAATGTTCAAGTTATATTTCAGTTGAAACAGAGATTAGACATAGATAACAATTCGCATCTGTGCAAATTGGAGTTCTCCAAGGATATAAATTCGTCATACATTGGCAAAATAATGACCATAGCTGGATTTGGATACAATATAGTGGATATGAAAACTAATCCTAAAACTGGGCTTGAATATGTATCCAATGGGGTTTCCTTTAATAAATTACGATTCGCTAGAGCAGAAGTACTTCCGAACGAAGAATGCAATCGAATTTTTTATAGTCCCCTTCGCGAAACGAATATTTGCGCCAGAATGAGGCAGCGAGGTTCCAAACATGCTGAAAGCACTTGTTTGGTAATCCATGAAGCATTATTAAAATTATATAACGACACTTGTTATATTTATAACATAAACACTTCCACAATTTCTTATAAATGTATTGATGTACTTAACTACATATCAATTAAAATTATTAATATTTATTAAAATTTACAGGGAGACAGTGGTAGTCCACTTGTTTTTGAAGGTAAATTTGTCATTGGAATATTGAACGGTGGTCCAGTTAGCTGTAAAGAAACTGTAGGACCTGCAGTTTATGCAAGAGTTTCATCTTATATGGAATTTATTAGAAATGCAATGGCAGATAAAAAAACTATCGACATGCGCGTTGCCACTTGGATAACAAGGAAATTTTTGTTCATATCATACGAAGAATTAATTGAATTGTTTCAGTAATAAGAATTTTATAAGTGTTCTTAAACGTCCTCAAAATAATAATACTTATATAATTGTATTAGCGTTCAGAAAGTATTCATTTTCAGGAAAATATCGATAAAAATAGTTTTACTTTTACTGCATTAAAAGTAAAATTAAATTCAGAATTACTTTTATTGTATTTAAGAAATATTTACATAGCATTCTTTTTTGTAATTTAACCCTTTCGTGCACATAAGTGTTACAGCTATGGTGCAGGAAAACTGTTTCCACTATAAGGGGTCCCGACCCGCACTGAATCCGAATCCGGGGTCAGATTTTGAAAATTCAAGATGGCGGATCGAATATGACGGACAACATATCGAAAATATCAATATTTTGAGAAAAGAAAAATTTTATCGTATTTTACGTCAAAAAACTAATACAAACTGTTCTTGATATTTTTTTTATTTATCTCATTGTTTTCGAGAAAAAAATTCATAAACTTTGCATATGACAATAGACGACATGTGGGCTTCTATATGTTATTCCTTTCGTGCACGTAACAGTTACGTAGCTCTGAATTGTAAGCCCTCAGTATCTAGCATATCTCTGAGAGCAAAATTATTGACTTTTTTGCAAATTTAATATTTAATTCTCAGGTCAAATTTTCAGAATTTCTAACACGATTCAATTTCGTCAAAGCATATGATGTGTTGCAAGTAA
>UELV01134137.1:0-40218 GCA_900490015.1 Megastigmus stigmatizans | reverse complement strand
ACTGTATATATACTATATATATATATATATATTGGTTTCGTCATAGGGGCGCGCACTTGAAAATACACGTAGTGCGTCGATTGGAAATAAGTGCAATGCGGACACGCCTATACTTCCACGGTGTAGTAAGTCTGTACGGGAATCGTTGCGACAAGTCTCGTACATATATACAGCGATGTCATGGCTCGCGGCGATTTTCCATATACGCCGTTACTAGGATATACCGTGCAGGAGAATTCGCGCGTGTACGATGGAATCTTGGCGATTTAGACTCCGCGATGGTGTACGTATGCCGCTGATTTATCGTGAAATTTGGCGGAGCGCAGGGGTGGTACAAAAAAGAGATATTCACGCGTCAATTCCTTTTTCTCCTGTACGCTGAAAAATAGCCGGACCGCCATACACTTTGCGAGAATTTATCGATCGTATATTTTACCCGCAGTTTTTACTTTCCAATCGTATATACATTCGCTTGGTTTCGCTCCCTTTGTGCATTTGTTCATGTCCGGTGTATCTCGGGGTTGGGATGATTTACGCTAATTGGCCGCGTGTCGATGCGTGTATATAAGATAGGACTTTCGTTGGAACGTCAAAGACACGGAGAAAGTGATTCTTTCGTTTGCTTATTAAGTGGTTGTACACCGTTGTGCTTGTATACGCTGATCGTTGCTGTCGCCGAGATGGAAAATTCCGCTGCGGCTTTTTTCTATAAAACGAGTTAATGTCAACGGTGGAATGTCTCCTTTCTTTTCGCGTTTTACACCATTATGACGCGCCATAATCCCGCACGTTAATGCCGCCGTTGCCGTCGTATATATATAAAAACAACTAGTCTACATTCTTTTTTATATTTAAATGTGTATTTAAAGGACGTCTAGTGGGTCTTTTTTGTCCACTACCTCCCTCCTATCGTGGCACGAATGGTATTTTGAAAGCAAGAAAATCTTATTTTAAATGGTCGACGCTCGAATATAATTATGCGTGCACAGAGCCACGGATCGTAAAGCTCCATTTTTCTTTTGCTATATTTCATAAAAATCTTTCGTTCTGGAACGGTTTACGAACTGTTGAGAATTTCTATAGGCGTTCGTTAGAATGCCCATTATCTAATAAATCAATTCTGTATCTATATTAGAGCCGGTTGAAACAGTTAAACGTTCGAGTAATGAAAATCTTGCCAATACGATATTATGAACGACGTTCTCGAGCATTAAAAGGTCTTATAGTTTCTATTTAAATTGGTTTTTCCCTAATTATGTTTCTCCGCCGATTGCAGAAATTCAGATTGCCACTGTTACGAAAAGGACACTTTTAAATGCTTTTATAAAGTGTCTAGTGTCCGTCGAACAATAAAAATCATTGCGAATGGATTGATTTTAATTGAATTTCCTTCGATCGAAATTACGGAACGATGAAACAAAACTTAACAACAACAACAACAAAAAAAACAATATAAACCGCAGTTAAGAAGCACGATAAAACACCTTAAGTGAAAACAGTTAAATCGCAAAAAATGATTATCCACATTGAAACGCAAAGTCGTAAAATTTCTTAAAAATTGCCCAACAAAAAAAAACAATATAACCTGCGCGCGCGCGCGCTCATGATGATTTTCCAGCATGCCTTGAGCGGGGAAATTTGTGCAACTACAACAAACCTCTCATTAATAAAGCCGTCAAAAGTCTCATCGGCCAACGCTCGAAAAGGCAATCATCCGCGCAATAATTCAGCGCGGACGCGCGTGTGAATCAGCCTCTCTGCGCGCAAAGATTCGCTCGAAACAACACAACACAGCAGCATCGCGGAGGCCAAAAGCACAGCTCGTGTTTATACCTCGAGCGATGCGAAGGAAAATACGAGCGTGCGCGGCTTGTAAACGCAGGCGCGAACGAAAGTGAAAGGGAACGACGCCGAAACTTTGAGATTTAGCTTGCGGAAAATTGAAATGCGAGCAAAAAGCCGTCTCCGTTCACGCACCGCGCCCAAGAGCTGCATTTTCATTTATAATATACTGCACGTGTGGCGCGCGGGACGTCGACGATTGTTTATATGCAGCTGCCTCTCGTGCGGTGTAAATCGTTGGAATGACTGGCTTTACAGAGATATTTGATTATATGCTGATTAGATGGTGCGATTATGTGATGCTGATTATGTGCGATCGAAGGGGGCAATGAAAGCCGATATTTATACGTTATATAGACCGCGTCGAATGTTGGATTTACGATGTTAGGGGGAGAAATGAAGTTTAGGGACTGATTGGTCCCGTGTTCTCGACGAATTTATTTATGTGAGGCTTTTTTCGGCTGCACATCGTCGTTTCACTTTAGGTTGCATAAGTTGTGTATATGCGCGCGATAAACAATGGGAATTTATAATCTATGGCGAGTGCTTTATGAATTGTGATAGTATGATATGCGAATGGAATTTTTACGCTTAGCTACTTTTTCCTCGTTGAAATTGCGGTATTTTTCAGAACGGATGAATTTACTTTGTATAGATCAGGTTGAATATAAATTTACAAATGGGCAAGTGTAAAAGCGACGTGAAAGATTTTTTTCACCTTGTTAAAAACATGTTAAGTAGGCATGATGTAAGCCCATGTATTTGCGCGGCATATATTAGATTAAAAACAAAGTTTCACACTTTGAGGCTACGTTGAATTCTGGAATTATGAATCTTTGTTCGGCGTACGCGCATCATTCGATGTCGTTGTCCGCGCGACACATAGCCAAGAGATGTAAAAAATTTGAAAAATAGAAAACCGCTGCTTTCTCAAGTGAAATTCCGGTTTCTCGCGCGCCGCGACTGGTTTCTTTGAAAGCGGCCAAGAATTAAAAGAAAAAAACATGTAAAATAAGTTATTCATAAGTGACTAATACTGAATTTGGTAGCAAAGACTTGAGAGTTCGCGCGAGAAACGACGCTTCATTTATAATTGTTCCTGCTGAGAATCCATTAAATACGCATACTTATTACAGTTTAAAAGAAGATGAATTAATGGTGGTGGACGAGTGTGACAAGGAGGATTAATCGTCGACGCGCTTACGACAATGTGTTAGAACTGAAAATTAAGGATGAGTGTCGGAGGCTAATTTTAAACCTCGAGTTGTCCTTTGACACTTGCATATATACGTAAACAAAAAGGCAAACTTATTCTCACAGCGACAGAATAGCAGTAAACTTGCGACTTTATATCCCTTACCAGGAAAGCATCCTTACCAAGAAAAGATGATTTGCACGCCGATATATAAATTTGTTTATTTTGGTAGAACGCAAATGTTTACCTTTAATTTGGTCGATGAGAAATTCGCAATGACGGGTAAGCTCGATGTTTTCGTGCCGTGTCAGACTTGACTAAAAAAGAAAATGAAAAGTATTTAAATTGAAAATGTTGCCGCCGTGTCATGGTTATACAGCTGTCTAGTGTGAAACCGGTATCTTTGGAACAATGCAGTTTTTACAATGATAAAAATAATATAAATGCTACAAATCCACTTGATTAGGCCTATATATGACGTATAAGATATTTTGAGAGTCCAAAACACCCGAGGCTGTTTGCGGCCATGATCTTGAGCAGCAGCAGCAGCAGCTCTGGTCAAGAATCCCATTCGGCCAATGACCGGTTTTAATGTATTCTGCTCTTTCTCTCTCTCACTCTCTCTGCATTTGCATACGACGTGTGTGTATATATATACGTACACACTCGGCGGCATCCTCGCGTGCAAAAAAGGCCTTTTTCGTGCTTACATCGCATAGTTGTGGAAAGACAAAAAAAAAATCATCGTAAAGCCCCGTGGCTTTTACGAGCGACTCGCGATGTTTGAACGCGAATACGGTGGAGAATTCCTGAAGGGTTATTGAAAAACATTGATTTTTCCAAGGCTGAACGAGTGTATAATATATTTTCAAAACCCTCCCAACAGAGTGTTTGTGCACCCAGTGCTGCGTGATTACAAAAATCGGTTGACATTTTTGTACACTTTGTCCCCGCGATTCTCGAAAAAATGAGAGGAATAATTCATTGCACTATATACGCGCAGAAATCGCTTCTAATAAACCTCGAGCTCTGCTCACCGTTCCGCTCGATTTCGGCACAAGACGCGGGAATGCGCGCGACATATAATAAAAGCCGCGAGATCGCGATGCAAAGTAGACGCGCGCATGCGTCGCGTTTAATTATCCAGCGCTGATCACGATGCACTTGTATCGTCATCGCGTAGACGAGTCGGTGTGGAAGAAAAGGGAGGAGGGAGGAGGGGGTGGGAAGGGGATATATTACGCGAGCGTGCTTTTGCAACTTATATATATGTATAGTCGCGGAGTGCGAGCAAATCGTGAGAGAGTTGTGCAGAGAGTGAAAGGAGCGAAGATGCGCGCGAGTTCTCGAGTGTCTGGTATATACGTATATAAGGATCGCGAGCGAATTGTGCATTACATCCCAAGTCCTCGAGATACTGAACTCGCGCGAGGTTTCTTTCGTGGATGTTAACCGATTATGTTTATACCGGCGGCATTGCGCGCGGAACATCTTTTGTAAAATTACTTTTTTCGAGCGTGTAATGGTTTTTTTTGTCTTTTTTTTTTTGTTATATATGTCAAGCGTATCTGGTACTTATTTAACCGTTTTATTTTTTTTAATGGAAAATTGAAAATATAGTTGCTGCAGAGAAGGGCATATGACGCAAGCAGGTAAATACCACGGCGATGCATACGCTTTTATTAAAAATTGTTTTTTTTTCTTCTCTTATAAGTCCTATCGAGATATTCCTCGATTCGGTACTTTTGAGCTGGTGGCTTGCGTCACGCGAGTTATACATGCAACGTCTCTCTGGTGTCTGTTGGATTGCGATGCTCTTCGTGTATATCTCGAGCTTGTCTTGTATATACTGTCTCTCTCTCTCTCTGCAGTTCCTCTCTCGCTCGATTCCGTTGTAGAGTTTTTGCGACGACGACGACGACGACGACTCGGCTCTGTGTTACAGCTGCTTGTAAGAGGGCCAAATTTCTCCTGTTGGGTAATTCCTCGAGATGAATTGGGATTCCGCGACGATGATGCTCTCGTATACCTTTTGTTGCGAGCACTCGAGCTTTTAGTTAAAAATTCATATTTCTCTCCTCCCTTTCAATGCGTAAAAATATTAAATATGTTTTTTAACGATCATCGATAGATTGTCATAAACTAATCGTCCGATTGCATTAGACATGCATTATACTTAGGTTAAGATCGTCATCGTTATAGCGTTGCGCAGAAGCGAAATAAAAGTCGGCAAAACGAGCACGAATAATCGCGATCAGCCTACCTATAGTGTCAATGGCACGCGCGGATCAAGTTTAATCTTGAAAGTGTAAAATTACGACATATCCGATTTGTGTAAATATATAATAGCCGCGCGCCAATACAGCCAACAAGATCGCGGCTCCGCAGCGCTGCGCACAATTTAGTAAATTCGCCCCGCAATTAAAAAACTGCGTGCGCGCGCAGCCGAGTTTATATACAGATTAATTATACACGCTTTAAGGAATTCGAAGATCGATTAATCTGTTTCGGTGCAGCCGCGTCGACCCGCGTTATTAAGTATAATCAGAGCTGTCCGATCGCCATTGACCACGATTTTCAAACCTGCAATACCCATAGATATATAGCGAGGACACGTAGTTATGAGTGTGTAATTAAGTTTAGCGGCCTACATAATGCCTATACTTTTCGCGTCGCCTCAGCCAGCTCGACATTCGTGTATTAAATATATGTAAATGACTCGGCGCACGCTTACTATCGGATAATTCATTATTGCTATGGCTTTCAATGGAGCCTAGTTTGAACAAATTACGAAATTACTCGTGCTAGAACGGCGAGTTGTTTGTTATGGACGGAACGTTGCCGCGTACATCGTTGAAAGTCAGACCTTTTTTTCTTTTTTTTTTTTATGGCGGGTGTGCCCGCATCGCACGCGCGATATTTTTTAATACGGTATAAAAGCCGGGCCGCGAACTCCTTTCGGCGTTTGTGTGTATAGTTGAACGGATTTTGAAAGTGAAACGAAACAGAATACGGAATTACATACCAGAGTCGAATATGAAAATGAAGCATATATATATATATATATATATATATAGAAGAGGGAAAAAAATCGAATTCGCGCTACTGTGAGATTCTGAATGAACGACGACTTGTTTGGCGACAGAAAAGTAATATTATCATCCGCTAGCTTCATAAAAAATAGCCGTTGAAAAATCAACCGGTCGAATCTGTCGAAAGTTCCGAGAAAAGAAAGGCAATTTCTATATCCGCAGTCCATCAATCTCGCGCCGCAAAACTCCTCTCTATTAAACAGTCACTTCCCTATACACCGGAACGGAAAATCATGGAAGCGAGAACTCGCAATATAAGACGCGACGTGTCCTATACCAGAACAGGAAGCGACACTCGTATACACCGCAGTTTCCCTACATACATATATCGCGATACAAAAGCAGCGTAAGCAGCTAAATGCGGAAAAGAGACCGCTATAAACGAACTAATTCCAATTTTCCCTACATATACACATATTATACATAGACAGATTGGAGTCTCGTGGTGGGATGTATCGAAAGCGAGAAAGTGATCTTCGTGCGCACGGGCCACACAGATACGGAGAGCAGTCAGTCAGTCGGTCACGTTTTGCATTTTCACTTTCAGACTCGAGTCGCCGATCGCGCGGGATCCTCTTTGTAACGCGAGAAGGATATCGGTATTCCGAGTCTGTGACTCGAGTCGATTCGACGCGCTTTTCTAAGCCGGTTTTTTTCATCGCGGTTCGTTCGCTGCTTTTTTCGTAAGCTGGGAATTTTACGAGCGACACGTGGAGAGTTCGTATCGTTGCATGGCCGGATGAGGAGAACGAGTGGAAAGGCCAAGGTCGCTTTTGTACGCTATGGCGGTGACAAAAATGTGCTTTATTGGGCCGTTAATTGCGGAAATTATAGGAATCGTATTCCCTGGTTTATCGGCTCTCTCTCTCTCTCTCGTGTCTCCTGCTAATTCGGGTATATATTATAATTTGTTTTATGCCTCGTTAAACTGTCTCTTGTAATAATACGCTGCGATTATTATTATAGCAGTGTTTCAGGAGAGATATAATCGGCAATCTTCCTTTACGCATAAACGACTCTTTGTGCAAACTTGGTCGACGCTCGAGTGTTAAAGTTATGATAAAAGTGCTCGCGGATTCTTGGTCAACACCGGCACAGAGTGAATTGTCGAAAGCACCGCTGAAACATTGCTGTCGGTCGGCACGATTGTCGGTTATGGGATCGCATAAGTTTAGCAACTCTTTTCGTCCTGGACGAATAAAGCAGTAAGCGACTGTGCGAAACGCAACGTAAAATTACATCAAGTTTATATATATATATATATAGTCCGGGTGGCCTTGCGCAAGCGGTCACCATAATGGGGCTTGTTAAATTGCGTGCAGACGAGAATAGTTGCCGCTATGGTTTAGGACGCTTTTGTTTTGATTCGGTAGTTCGGCCCGTTTTATGAATATCGATCACAAATCATTGTGCGCGATACAAAAGTTGGTGCGTAACGCTTTTCACGGCGAAAGCGATAGTCAGATAGCGCGATGTCGACGAGATTTTTCAGCCCAAAGATTCTACTCTCTAAACGAGTTTTACGACGAGTTTTTCGTGATCAATGACGCCGCTATCGTGTAACTTTTGATAAATGAAAATTCCAGTATGGCCATATCCAACGGCAATTTCGAGATATCTCGACTGTCTCGATGATTCGATATCGTATATTTCTTTTCGAAAAGCCTACCTTTCCAAAGGATACTACAATTTTGCTTCGAATCGCTTATACTGTAATTCGCAAAAATACGAATTCCCTCGATCGTTTAACTGCACTAATTCAAGCCTCTCACTCTTTATTATAAAAAAAATCCTATTACATCGATTTCGCAACAGCAGCATAGAACATTCCATTCCTGGTCATACACACACACACACACACAGTGAGAGAGAGAGAGAGAGAGAGAGATTTCGAAGCGAAGGCCATATACCTCCCACAACAATACAACAAACTCTTTCGCGAATCCGCTCCCGATATATATATATATATATATTTTCCAATGGCGTCCGTTCCCCGTGCGGATCCGCCTTTAATTGGCAATTCCGCGCGAGAGTTCCGTCCAAGAATAAACATCCATCACATAGAACACGCGCCATTGTCTATATACATATACCATAGTCTCGCGTTGCAGCTCGTCTAGGCACCCGATTAGCAGGCGACTCGCGAATCTTGCGCAACTCTTGCGCACTGTCTCCTCTACACGCACACATAGACACAGGCACACAAGCCTTCAAGGGAGAGAAGTGTATATACATACAAAGAGTGGAGCTGCCATGGTTGCGATAAAAAATGAAATTTCCAGCGGCATAATTCAGCGCCAAGGCTGCTGCGGTTGTATTTACTGCTCCCGTTCGCGACTTAGTATTATATATATATATATATATAGACACGAAGAAAGTGTATGTATGTATAGGAGAGCTCGCGATATACACGTATCTTATATACGCGGCAATTGTCTCGGGAGATTGCTGTATTACGGCCGTTTGTTATTATATAGGCCGAATTCTTATACCATTGGCTCGCGGGGGACGTTTTTGGTATTATTAGGGATCGACGATTCTGAATTTTTGTTTGCGCTTGGGGGAAAATTTTTCCGGTTCGCTCAATGCTTATTTTATCCGAAATGCGCCGCGCGGTATATTCTGGGAAAAGAGACATTGCGGGGAGTCGATTATACGAAAAGAATTCAAATTCCAAGTTTGAGGAAATTGGCGAGCGGCCGCCAGGCGCGATTACTGTATAGGCCGAGATCGTGTGAAAATTCCACTGTAAAAGGAGCAATTTTTCGGTTTATATACACTCATCGATCGTACAATGAATATACATATATTTGAATTCTTTCCTTCAAAATGATTTGCTTCGTCGAAAATGTAAAGTATGCACTAAAAATAGATCTTTAACGATAGAGAACTAAAATAAATCTACTTCTCTGGAATATGTCTTTATTACCGGCGTGTAAAAATATTTAAGCGGATACTATGTTATATCCGAGTACTGGTTGTACGGATCGGTTTCATTTTGTCCGCACATAAATCAAACATTAATATTTCCTTCAGACCCGCATTTTCATCATACTTTACCCAACGATTGCACTTTCAATGGTCCAAGTGAAAGTACACCGATGATCATTACACTTGAGCAAGCGTATATTCATTTTTTTAGAACAAACAGTCGAAAGATCACTCCCTCTCTCTCCAAAGTTTCGGTAGGTAAACATACCGAAAGACCACACACGCGTTTAATAGGTCGAGCTGAATGAAAATGCGTTTAACCGCGGCGCCGACTTTTTCTCTAGCCGTTGTATACAATTTGCATCTGGACTCGATATTCCAGATTCCGTATAACGTTGTAGCGTTCGAATCCAGTTGCAGTCGGGTTGCACTGCACGTCGATCCTGCCGTGGTATGCGACATATGGGTCCCATTGAATATTCGATTCGAGCCACGGTTATTTAGCCTCTCCTTCGTTGCGCAAATGCACGTGTGCGTATATATTTATGAGGTATACAAGCCGGTTACCCTCGGCGAGTTTGCAATTTGTCCACGACACGTGCCCAAACCCTGATCCGAGCGCATTTGTTATAAACTGCTGAATCGAGGATAATCGCCGCTAAGATAATTAAAGACAATTATGCACGTGGAGGAATTCTAGATCGTCTAAAATGTTTTCCTTTTTTTTAAATATGTAATATTTGAATGATATTTGGTGTTTTGAAAGAGCGGAGCCAAATGTCGTAGAACTGTCATAATTGTATAAGAGTAATAGTTGAGCGAAAAAGCCACGAGTTGACCCGGATTTTTTGTTTTGGGGGAAGCGAACGCGCCAGCTAGCAGTCGTTTAAGAGACAATAAAATTTCGTTTCCTTTATAATTGCTGGAGAAAAAAAAAGGAATCGAGGACAGGACTTTTTATTATTGACAATTACTTTTTTAATTGCCGCGAAAAATGCATAATCCCACTTCACGGAATCATATTAACAAAGCGTTTCTCGCCACTCGAATAATATATAAAAATGGTTGATAGCCGAGACACTTGTATAATGAGACTTGTCAAAAATGATTATTATTATTGTCTCACGAGAGACGGCTTTTAACGATATTATCCCGCAATAACGAGTGAAAGCAATAGCGATAAAAGAGATTTTTTTTCTGTCCTCGATTTCGAGAGTATGAACTATATGAATGCATATCCGCGAGATGCAAATGCCGGTGTCGAAGGGGTAATAAGAATATCATTCGCTGGCACGAAGTATACATATATGAACTAAAAGTTATCGAGCTGATCTGATTTCGCTCTAAAACTTTCTTACCTGTGCATTTCATATTTAGGATTCGAATCGCGAAACTTTCGGCAGTAGTCGATTACTTTATCCACGTTTCGCGCTCCAACTATTTTTACGTACAGAGATCGAAGTAGCTCGTAAATTCTTTTTGTTAGCTTTGAAAACTTGAATTCCAGTTTATAGGAACGGTTTATTTTAGTCAACGCATTTTTTTTTTAATTATTAGCTGCGTAAATTTTAATAATAATGTATGCTGAAAAATGTTGGGCACGGTTTATAACGAGGCGCATATATTTACCAACCCAAGACACGCATAGCATTCCAAAACTGCTCGCTCTATTCATCAAAATTTTAACAACTGCTCGAATAAAACTACGTTTACACGTTATGCGCGGACTGAAGTCATAAAATTCGACATCTTAATAATTCGAGAGAAGAAAAATAAATTAGCTTGCGCAAATTCAAAAAAGACTCTCGTATAACTATTTTGGTACAGCACAGACTTTATACGCTCTAATAAAATATTTCCACAATCATCAATAATTCGACAAAGATTAACGGCTGCGTGTCTGGTTGCAGATTCGAAATAGTGAGCTGGAGCGTACAATGACATACGCCTGACTCGCCCAGGAGTAGCAGAAGCAGCAGCAGCAACAGCACCAGTATGACGTCCAAATTTTTCGCCCTACTCGCAGTCCTCGCCTTCGGTAAGTCACGTAACCAACATCTTATGACGCACACGGCATGCCGCCCTTTGCATTTTGTATTTTTCCCTCGTCGTTATTCAGCAAATAGCGACTAATTTATTTAGTCTTAAAATGATAATTTAGAAAAACATGTAGAGCCGCTGTATTACGCCGTGGGAAAACGGTGAAGAAGATGCAGTCAAAGCTGATGCATTTCGAAATTTTCTGCGCTCTACATAGCTATTCAAGTTAGAACAGTTGCGACACGTTGGGTTATAATACATCTTCAAGGATTTTTTCTTGCCGACTGTGCGCGTGGGCATTGTTCTGAAAAGTGCGATGATTCAGTCTAGAATAAATGACGGCTCACAATCCAAAAACGTCGCGGCTCAAAACTCTTCTAAAACTCAATTAGGAAAGATTATACACTTCATCGACATACAAGAGAATCAAATAAAGTACACGCGGTGCCGAGAGCAAACAGAATATTATATAGATTGTTTATGGAAAATTTTATTAGGGGCATAAAAATCGCGTTCGATCACAGCTGGCGAACGGAAAATCTCGAGTGTATAATAATGAAAAGATTTGCATGCATAAACGGAGCGACGCCGATACAATAATCTATTACGATATACGAAAGATTCCAATAACGAGTGACGTCATAATGCACGAACGTAACCTTATGCCACAACAATAGAACTTTAACAATCTATTGCGTATTTTCTTTTTAAAAATAGCCGGCTACCGTTTAAAGGGTACGGCCAGAGCGCTGCACGAGAACAAATGGACAACGAGTGACCGACCCGCGTTACGACGAGCTAAATTACTTATAGAAAAACAATGCATAATATAACACAGCGAGAACACTCGAACGGCAAAGAATAAGTATCTGTAAAACAATAAAGTACACCGCAATGTCCATGGTATACTTTCTCCGCACCGATCCTCCCGTCAATCATCGACCTTTTCCAATCTCGCCCAAAGATTTATACTTCTCACCCTATTTTCAAACGTCAGCGCGCGAAAGATGAAAAAAACTTACACGAGCAATCGGCTAAAATCGTTATAACAGCTATATGGATGGAAGAAAAAAAAATCCATACACGCAGCTGGCAAAGTGTGTCAGTGAAAATGCCAGCCTACCGACGCCGCAGCCGCCGCGAAGTGCAGTAGTAACGCTCGCCTACGTATATAGCTGCAACATTGGAAAGTACCATATAACTCGGTCCCGCAACTTACACTCGTTTTATTCTCATTCCAGACTGTTAGTGTGTATGTGTATATATCGCTCGATCGGCCGATAAATAGACGGGTTTAAAGTCACGCGTATATATGCACATAATATATGCACATAGAAAAGGAGCACATGCACGCGTTCGGCCGGCACACGTGACAATCGTCTCACGTGCAGCTTAGCTACTCTAAACTATAACGGCACGCGCGCACGCGTTTACATTATTATTACCGTCGATACGCAGTCGGGTCGGATAAAATGAAAAATCTGTGGAAAATCACGCGGCGACCAACCGGTGGGTCGATATACGATATATACAGAAAGTCTGTTTATACAGAGAGAAAACGCCTTTCACACGCGCGAGCCACCCTAACTTTTGCTATATTATATAAGTGTATACGGTCGCGATTGTGACGCGCGTCGTAGCTCCTGCTGCCAAGGACACACCGCGTGCTTATTATACGTATGTTTAGGTGAACGCAGACATTTTCCAGGCAATCACGTGCAGTGCCAGTGACGCACGCAAGCTGCACAATGAAGCTTTCGCAATAATAAGGGCGTCGCTAGTTCTCCCCTCCAGCTTTTGTCTCGAGCGCTGCATTGTCCGGCAGAGCGTTTTATGTATGTGTGTTGCAGGACCGACACCGATGGATCAAAGGATGATAATCCGCGTGGATCCGATATAAGTGTGCAGCCGCGAGAATTTTCCCTGTATATATACCAGCTATGCGCATGTACGTTTACATGTATATGCTAATGGCCGCGTGTTTTTTGCCTGCGTTTATGCACACCGGTCTTACAGCCGCGATAAGCGACCGCGGTGCGTGCTGCCGCAGTGTTTCCGTGTGAAAAAGTACCATTTCGCCATGCGCCGCTGCGCGTTTCGTTTGTTATTACGCGGAGACCACCCCGTACAAATGTATGTATACAAGGAAAAAGCAGCTGCGACCTGTCGAGCGATACCGATTCGAAAACTACCAGGAGATAACGATGCTCGCGAGCTTTGCCTATACTCGAGCAAAGAAATCACTCGATTTATTTATAAAAATCATTTTCGTATACACTCTACTTTAGGAAAACGCTACAACGTAATCAGATTGTAGATTATACGAGCGCGCAGGAAAAAAAAACATTTCATCTACCGTAGAAATCTGTATGCTCAATGTAAACAATGGGAGAGCTACGTTATATACTAATGATAATTCCGTGGGGGAGATGCACAAGTATATGTATAATAAGATTGGGTTTTCTCGTTGTTTCAGTGGTGAGCTGCACGGCACAGATCTACACCGTTGAAACGTCGACGGCGGTTAATGCCGAGCCGGTAGTCGAGGCAGCGGCCGCCCCTGCCAAGAACGATTACACCACCCAGACGGTCTATGGCTTTCTGGACTTCACCACGACCATCGCCAACACCGTCATGGTATTCAGTCCGCAGAGCGCACCACCAGGTACAAACCGATCCTCTCCCATATTCTTCCTTCTTTTTTATTATTTATCAGTGCGCGGATCGCAGATTTGGTACTTCGTCTTATGCGCGAGACAATTTTTCCTGCGAATATGATACAAGCTGTTATTGCGTATATACAAGAGAACACGCAGCCTTCTCTCGCGGCGGAGTGTAGGAGGGAAAGATTTCGTCTGGCTGATGTTACACTCTTACTTGGGTTATTGCACCACCGCGGCGACCTGCTTATCCGCTATAGTTGCTTCTTGTCTCGCGTCCTCCTGGATAATTCTTTTGATGTATACACCGAAAGGATGATATAACTCGCGGTTCGTATAGTCGAGCCAATTATGTAGGGCAGGTGATTTATCGACTCGAGTGTACCTAATAATCATTTTTACGTATATAGCGATAATCGGTACCCATCTATAAAGTTGAGTGCGAAATCGACGTTCGTCCTCTTGCGATTTACGATCCCTAGTCTTGAGTTTTGTATTTTGTATTGTGCATTTGATCAAGTCATGTGAAGTGGTGTTGTGATGAATTGGAGGATGAGTCAAGAAAATTTCCGCTGATCGAGGCGTTTGATGCGAAGAGAAACTGGTTGTAAAATCGTCGGAAATCGTTATTTTTAGGATCGGTTGGCAAACAAAAACTCGTTTAGCGATAGAGTACATCGGACTGACACGGGACGATCTTATATCATTACATATACACTTTTTTCCTCAAAGTCCATTTACCGTTATAACAACCTTCGCATATTTGTATTCAATAAACACTTGTACCATATACTCAAGGATTCAGTTATCGTATTACATAAAGTGCAAAGTGCAAAAATGAAAAGTGTTTAAACGTAACTATAACGAAGATTAATTTTAGACCACTGCCAGGAACGGATTGCAGGAAAAAGTTCGTAAAACGAGCGGTAATTTTTATTTGAGAAAAGTCCAAACGACGTTGGCGTTTTGTCTTTCCATTTTTGAATGGAGTCTTAAAAGAGCGTTGGTTGCAAAGGCACTTAAACAAAAAAAAAGGCCAACGTTCGTTCACATAGCACAGTTAGTTTCGCCTTGTTCGCCTCGAAACTTTTCAGAAATTCAGCTCTACACGCCGAACTCGGATATCCCAATTTCCAGCTTAATTGCATAATCGCTAATGTAACCTTTATCTTCTTTAAGCGGAAAAACGATGGCTATGTATACGCTTATGAGAAACACATGACAATTATTGTGAATGATACATTAGCGATAATGTATATTTAAAGTTTAACATTTTTATAATAAACGTATAGTCTATATTGTCTTATTTTGGTTCTCTTTTTCTATAGTTTTTAAAGATAATGGCTCTAACAATGGAGTTAACCGATCCGTTCCAACATTTTTCCACTGCATACTTAAAGTTTTTATATTACCGAAAATTCTTGTAAAGATATTACGGATAAACAGATTAGGCCGATATACAACAGTTCCCGAGCATTCGAAACTTTTATTACCCTTCAATCTAAAGCCAATACCGCTTACGGTAGCCAAACCATTCGTTCGACGAACTATACGAATAACCCGGTAATCCTCATCGCTCCGTCACTGCGATTGCCTCGTCTTATCCTGCAATGCGTATATGTACATGTATACGCTAGCCGTGTTGCAAAGCGATCCGCGGCTATGCACTAACGCCTTATGCTCGTTTTGTAATCGCTCGCTCTGATGAGACCAATATGACATAATGGTATACAATTTCCCGGCTCTCGCGGGCTAGGCTTGTAATTTCGGTGGGCGAGGGAGCGTTCAACCCTTTCAAACTGGGCGGCGACCCATTTGAATTTTTTCTTCTCTCTCTCTCTCTCTCTCTCTCTCTCTCTCTCTTGCCGAGTCTTGTGGAGAGACGCGAGTTCATAATTAAGAGATTTATGTATCGCTTTGTATATACGTTTCGAAAAGTGGTTTTTTTCGGAATCCATTTTGATCTTGTTGAGTTATACTTTGAGAGTAAGCGTACGGAAAAATAAAAACGAATTTGCGGGTAGGCCAAACCGGAATGACTGTTGTGGTTTCGCTGGATTGCCATGGAGAGCGAGAAATGAGAACCGATGATTCTGTATATGTATATATGTATCTCGCTAGCGAATGGGTGGGAATATTCTACGAGTAGAGGTTTTCTTTTAGCGCGAAATTTCGGTTTCCCTCCGAGAATTTCCGGACGCGATACCTATGTGACACTTTCCTGCTTAAAAAGGCCATTATCGCCGCGAGAATTATGACTTTCCAGATCGACGATTTTGCTATCGAACCGTGTGCCCTATATCGATGCTATTTTCTTTCATTTCCATCTAAATCGTCGCTTATAAATTTGATTTTTGTGCGCGCGCGCCCGCGGAGAAAATAAATTGGACTTACACAACGAAAGCTGCACTCGAAGCGATCGTTTAGCTTAATAAACTGTATCGAAAGTGTATTACCCTGAACGGAAAAAGATATATCTTTTTTTCCTCCGTCGAAAACAGGCAAATATGTTTCTTATTTTACAACTCGAATAATTTCGTTATGCATCTCATAACGGGATATAGCCCGGTATATATATAAGTAAGGATTGTTGCGTAATCGCGGGCAGAAAATCCAAATTGAAAGCCGCGGAGAGTCGTGTACGGTCGATTCGATAAATTTTGTCTTTATCGGTGAAAAAAAAAGAGGGAAGAGAAGAGATCGGCAGCATTTCATATACATTACACTTTTATTGGCAAACAAGTTTTTCTCTCAGCGAGTGTTTATACACGAGTCGCGAAACTTCTGCGGTGGATGCGGCGGCGGCTCGACTTTCTTATCCGCGGCAAATTCGTCTCTTGCGGTCGATTGTCGCAATTCGAGCGATGAGCGGTCGTCTCTCTTGTATTACTTGCAGCTCGACTTTCAGCGCTCGTCTAATGTCCTTTCTATATACCCGCCTACGTTGGTATTGCAGCGGACGAGTATATATATATACCTAAGCATTGTCGCGAGAGACGAGCCATGGGATCGAACGCACGCGCGTCCTTTATTCGTGCGTAAGCAGATTTATCATCCGCCGATGGAGTTCGAAAGGATCGACGTGAAAAATGCTATATCCATCGCTGTTGGATGTGGAAGAAAATGAATTCTCATCCTTTTCGAAATGATTATTTTGCGTAATGCGCAGTTTGTATCGAGTTGTAATTATGTATAGCTGCAGCGTGAAAGTTCAAAGCTCGCGTGGCCCGAATGGCAAATTCATTTCAACGGAATAGACGAGTTCCAAGTTACAATACCAAAGATACCAACCTAACGGATATTAGCCTATATAAGAATCGCAAGCTGCAGCTTTGAGCTCGCGATATATATTTTGCTGGGAAAGTCTGAATAGAGGCTATACATAGAGGATAGAATAAATGCGGGCACGAGTCGTAGGTGTGGAGGAACAGCCTCGGATACACTTCTGCCGTAGGGTATAGCGGCTCTCTTTTCGTACGTTTATCCGACATTCACCGACATTCACCGCTCGCGCTTACGCCGCCGTTGCTTTATAAGCCCTATTACGGCGCACGTATACTCCAGCTATATACACGTATGTATACCTACTAGTACCAGTCGAGTGCTGCGCCTTCAACTTTTTCTTTAACCAAAACGAAAACGAGACAGAGAGAGTGAGAATGAGAGAAAAAACAGAGTATGCGCAGTAGACGCACCTTTCGCGGAATAAAATATATAATGCCGCTCGCAAGCGTACGTTATACGGTTGCTCAATAGAAAAATTGAGCTAATGCCGCGGCGCGCAGTTGTTTAATCGTTATCTAATGCCCCGCGCGGGCCTTACGTGAAACTCGGACATATTACACGCGTATAATATATACCGAACTCTTGCTTTCGAGTCCTTGCATTCTCAATTGTATTTTAAACTATACGCGTGGGTTGATCGGCAAATTTTCGGACCTACACACGACCTTCCTGCTGCTGCTGCAGCTATATAACTCGAGAATTCTTCGTTAGACCGTTGGCTCATTGTTCGTATGCTCTCCGTTCCCTTCTCGAAGCACGACTCGTAAGAGAGAGAGAGAGAGAGTCGTGACCGACGAAGGTCTGCGAGATTGCTTAGTTGGCATGAGACACGCGCGCATAAGGTATACGGCGAGTGTGCCTCTTGAATTCTCCGATGAGCTTTCGAGTGTGTGCAGCGCCTCTGCTTATATGAATTTCAAAATATTAACGCGGGACTGTATGCGTGTATTTAGCTGAACCGGACGGTTCACCGACCCTATATATACCGAATATCCCGCATGCGTTAATTCAGAGACGATTTTCTCACGGATAATGACGTTCGGTGCTCGATGATGATGATTATTATTATTGTTTCGAAACACCGTTTCTTCTTCTCCTCGGCCGCGTTGCACAACGACGTCCCGGTGTTGATTCTCTGCCGTGACTTATCGACGCGGCTTGTTTATGTTTATGATTAATGCACTTGCGGCGATCACTCTTTTCGGAGATGATATTTGAATAATCATCCAAAAGATTAATTTCTACTTCGATTATACATATATATGTACAATTCAAAATATAAAAATGTGTAGCTCGTAAATAACAACTGGTGGGCTTGGTTATGTGTGTTTATCGTAGAGGGAAGCCGCGAGCCGAAAGCATCGAGCCCAGAGTCGATAGAAACCAAGCCACTGCCGGAGAAGAAGAACCTCGACATAAAGCCGAGCAAGACGCACAAGAGCGAGGAGACCAAGAAGGAGAACAAGAAGATCATCGTCAACTCGGTGGTACAGCTGAGCTCGGCGGTACCGGATGTACCTGCCGATTCCGAACAATTGGTAAGCGATTCGCTACAAACGCACAACTGATGCATCTTACGTTCGAAAGGAAACATTGAAATGCATCTCTTACACGGGAAAAAAATCTCTAGACGCGCTGAATTATACGAATCAGTAAAATATTTATAATCCGCTGCAGTCGCGAGCCGGAACGTGCACCGATATATCGCGTCCAATCGAGCGAGACGATTTTTCCATCTCGCCGCGCCAACGCGATAAATAACGCATTCGTACCATTCACCGTACTACGCGCATACTTTAATAGCAGCCGTCGCGCTATTCCATTCACGTATATATACGTATAACATATATTATATGTATATCGAAACTCGCATTAATCAAGTTATCGAACGGCGTATATGCGCGAGTGCGCGCGCGTAACGCGGAAAAGGATTCGATGTATGTGTGCAGTATATACCGTTGAACCCTGACCCCAAAGTTACTTTGCGCGATGCCGAGCGGAAGGAAATGTAGAACCGGTTCCCCGTATAAGTTGACTCACCGATCGCGCGTACTTATATATTGCTCTGCCGCAAATTCCTTGGTTAGCTTGGGAATGCGTTCCTCGCGGAATCCTTCTCTCTTTTGCGTTTACCTCGAGATTGCCAAGATCAATTTTATAATCTAAATCTCAATTATCGTTATATCCCATATATCGAAAGAACCAAATCCCCAGACCAACGATCGTACATCGTAAAAAAGGGATGAGGTTCGAAATCTTAGCTTGGTTAAAATCGTTGAGATTCCACGGAGATCAGTGTCAGGGTCTCCGCGCCAATAATGCTTATAAGAAAGAGCGCAACGAGTAAGTACACATGGAAACAAAGAACTGCAGCAGGCGCGAATCGCTTGTTTATATAGACGCAGGGCTTGGCGTCGTCGAAGGGATCTGCCGAGCCGGTGCTGGTGACGTCGGTCGAGTCGTCGGTACTGTCGACGATCGCCGAGGTGAGGCCCAAGGACGAGGTTCCCGGCGTCAAGAACAACCTCGCCGAGCCCGAGTACGACTTCCTGTCCAAGCAGCCCCCCGAAGTCGTCGACGAGACTTACAAGGTACATATGCTCGCGTCTTCCTCTCTACTATATACGCATTGCAGCTGTTTTCGAGATTTGTTTGCTTGGAAGCCAAACGCACCAGCTTTTCATCGTTATGCATGTGAAACTAGTCAATTTAAGTGTGCGTACACTGATAATACCGATACATCTACACTCGCATTTACATTCATTAATAATATTATCCTATATTGCATCTTAAGCGAATCTCTTCCGACCAATTGAGGTGAGAAATTGCAGTAGTTTCATTTTGAAAATAACAACTAAATTATTACCAACTGGATAAATTAAAGTCACACCTTACCACATGTATATATGACTTACAATTTCCATATATAATTAACAGTCTTAACTGCATGAATTAGACTTGGCAATTTAGTTCGTAAGGCTCGCGCTGGCACACACTTCAACTTTAAAAGTGTCTATTAAAATAATTGCATGACTAAACATTGGACGGTATGAGGAATAAGCTACAAAGCTGCGTGCAAGAATCCCTTTTTAAATATACAATTTACGAATGGTGCCATTATTACGCGTGTACCTTTTCATTTTGTAAATAATCAGCTCGATGATGCTTATTCGCGTCTTTTAACCGACATACGACGATTAAAGCTTAAGAAAATGAATAATCATAGTAAGTCACAGTTGATCGTTTTCCAGTGATGTCTCCGCTTACCGAAGTACCATTAGTCCTCGAAAAGACTTTCGCGACTCCTCGGACACCCACTATATAGTTCCCACGAGTCGCGTATCGCACGGCCGCCACGTGCAGCGATGACGCGCTTTTACGTGCACCGTATACAAAGGAGAGAGAGAGAGTCGCATACCAATCGATCTCTCGCTACATGGTCCGCCGGTTAACAGCAGCAACAGCAGCAGCAGTAGCAATAGCCTCTGACCACGACCTCGATAGGAGCTTAGAGCTACATTAGAAAGAAAATGAGGAGACGGTCGGATCCTTTCCACTCTGTACCGATCGATTAACAGCTATAGCCTCTCTATGCAGCCGTGCATGCAGTTCGCCGATGCCCAAGTGGCTCGGTTAATGTAGCTTTCTATTGCGAGCGAATTATTATCAGCGGACACGGCGCGTTTACGCAATTGTTTTCGATGATGATGGGTTCTGTTTATAGGCTCGACGTAGCTATACGGTGGAGAAAACTTTTGACCCGGAGACGTCGTGGCTGGTTATATATTTTATGATGGGGTTGAGTTGTCCGTATGCCGACTTTATTTCGTGCAATTAGACTGGCATCTCGGATTCGATAATATAGGTGTATTTATGTAAGCAAAATTGCGGTTCATTTGCGGACGACGATAATTTATCGTCGGTCTATATTTTAAGGAACGTGTATATATATATGAATACAAATGTATAGCTAATGCACAGTTAATTTATGTGGAAAAATTAGATGGTTAACTAAAGTTTCTCTTTTTATTCCAAGTAAAAAAAAAAACAAATTTCTCGAGCTTTTCTCTTTCACCGAGTGTAGCTTCTCTTTGACTTATCCCAATACTTGTCTTGTCACTCTTTCGAATTTCTTAAGAGCCAAATCATACTCTTTTTCTAATCGTAACCAAGCGCACATCCAAGCCGACATTTACTAAAATCCCCGGGTATATTCAATAACCCAAATAACCCCTATAAGTGAGCCATTTTTAAAGGCGCGAAACACGCAAACAAAATGCATCCGACAGGTGATAAATCTGCGTCCGTCGGCCAAATCGGGGGCGCAAAAGCCGCGGCCATCGGCTGCTCGCCGAGACAAGGAGAACCCAACGGGTCTGGTAACGAAGCTCGGCGGCACGATAGTCAAGGACGGCTTGACGACGGTGCACGAGACCAACGTGATCGGCACTTACATCAACGGCAAGTACGCCCAGGTCTTGCAGAGCTCCTCCCGTATCCTCAATCCACAGGCGAACAACAACGTCGAGAGCAACAAGATCAGACCGAGCAATACCCAGAGGATTCTCAAGACCCTGGGACCGCAGCAGCACGGCAAGTTCAAGCAGCAGCAGCATCAGCAGCAAGGACCACAGCAGCTCGAGCCTACATCGCCTGTACAGGCGGACGAGAGTCAGGCTACCGCTGAACAGTCTGGTGAGCACTTGAATTTGACGGTTTCTTGTCAGCTGGGACGATATTCGAATTTTCGAACCGATAGAGAAATTAAAGTGAATCAGGGATAAGTCAAAAGTTAAATAATTCTTACCGGTTTCCCGCCGAGTGACTGTACGTCAAATGATCGAATTTTTCGATTCCGCAGTTTCCCAATATTCCGCGACTGATAATCGGGTTTTTTCGCTCTCTCAACCGTGAAACACTCATAATCGGTCCGATAATCAACATCGAACAAATTTCAATTGATTTCGTTGACTTTTTCTGTGTACACGCGAGTCTCGCCCGCGTTTCGAAACTGTGATACAACGTTGACCGAGAGAGAGAGAGAGAGAGAGAGAAAGATTGTACACACTTGGTCTCGTAACTTTCGAGTACGCGTCCAGGCCGCGCGGCAAAAGAGACGCGAGAGATAGACATTTCGAGTGGCACGTGCACGTTTATAGTATGAGGCTTCAAATTTCGCAAAGTACATTCGGCTGTCGAAACGTTGTACCACTCGAAATCCGATATATATGATTGACTTATTGTTTTATATATATATATATATTTCTTTATTGTATCGTAACCGTTGCGTGTCAAAATGTATCATCGACAGGTCTAGGAGGTGGTAGACCAGGTCGCCGACATCCCGGCAGTCCGCTCAGGCCCAAATTTCGCAACAAGATCGTCGACGACACTGAGAGCAACGAGTCGTCGCAGCAGCAGAATCGACCGATCGGTAAAAATCGACCGGGCGGTGCTCGACCCAGTTTCAAGTGAGTTTTGTTATTTGCGCGCACATTAAGCTACATGATTTTTTTTATCACCTGTTTTGCAGCAGCGAGTTGCACATTTCTTTTATGATGATAATTGGCCGTGAAGCGAGATTACGCATGTGAAGAAATGGGATTGGATGAGGGAAAAAAAAACATAATTGCACGAGTACTCATTGGCCTTATGACCCTCTTGTATTAATTAAATAATTTATATATAGGGATTTCATTAGCTGAATTGTGGCTTTATTCCACTCGGTTACCTAATCTCGAACGAAAAAGATACATTGCATGCTATACTGCATCTAATACTTGGCGTTGCGTGCGCAATTGTATTTCTTGTTCCATAATGGAAATCTGCGCCGTTTTCGACTTTCATCGCTAACTTTGATTATTCCATTGCAGTTTAGAATTTTACTCTTTGCGCATGTTAATTATTTATCCTTCGATATAAAATTTTCTATTATGTAAAATGGCCACCGTTAATATTCAAAAAAAAAAAAAAAAAAAAAATAAAAGAATGCTTTAGGAATTGAGAAATCAATTTGACTGGCCAATAAACGTATCTAGACCGAGAGAAATATCGAAAAACCTAAAATTATCATTGGCTACGTGTGCTTTAACAGCTCCATAAATAAAAGGAAATAAATTCACGGATCATTAATTTTCATCGAAACAATCTCTAAAAGCCATTGAATATACAAACAAACATAAGCTTTTGCATACACATACCTCGAAAGCTCGCAGCATTCAAGTCCCGTGAATCTAAAGGATCGCGTATTGCCACAGGAACCGATCGCAGCATCAGCAACAGCAGCAACAGCAACAGCAGCAGCAGCAACAGGTGACATCGACGACCGAGTCATCGGGCGGTACGCGCCGTCGCAGCGGTTTCAGGCCATCCAACAATCTCTCCAACGGCGGTCCCATCAAGCAATACAAGAGCACGAAAAACGAACAGTCATCGCCTTTGTCGAGCCAAGCGGCCAAATCTAAACTACCGCGTACCCAAGGTCGTTGGTCCTACAAGACGACGCCGAAGCCCCGCATCCAGATTCGCAAACAGGCCGAGGACGAGCAGCCCAAACAGCCGAACCTAACCTCACCGGCCAATAACATAGAGCAGAGCGTCGCTACTTCCTCGGTCGCTCCTGTGGCTAATGCCGGTCCTCAGCAGCAGCAGCAGCAGCAGCAGCAGCAGCAGCAACAGCCGAATACGGAAGATTCGCCGGCGCCGATCAGTCAGAGAAAGATTCAGGAGGGTGACTTTGATGGGGAACTGGATGAGAGCGAGTCCGAGGATGTTATCAATGTGAGTGTGCAACAACAGCAGCAGCAACAGCTGCCAGAGGGCGCAGCCCCACAGCCGACCGAGAGGATCTTACCCATCGAGACTATCAACATCGAGATTTCAACGCCATCCGACTTCAACGATGTCTACTTCGAAATCGCTACCATCAAATCACCTTATGAATTCCAGGTAAGAATTACGCAGCTTGTAAAATTTTTTATTTTCCATCATTTCTTTGGTTTTTATTGAATCGCTAATACACAAAATTATCAAATTAAAAAACACTAAATGATTGTAATATCGTTACTTGGTAAAGTGATGCAAGACACTTAAAAGAAGGATAATAACCGTTGTAAAAGATAAAAATCCAATTTAGCGCGAGACTTTCAATTTTATAATTTACCACTTGTAACTTATTATACGTACAAGATAAGAAAAAGTAAAAGCGGAAGTCAAAAGATACCGATGGACGGAAAGAGAAGAGAAAAAGAAAGGACAACAAAGAGTAAGACTCGCTTAAACGGTGCATTCATCGGATAAGATCAGAAATTATTATTCATAACTGTAGTATTTTCTCAACAATAGCCAATGTCACGCTACATATATACATCATCAAACAAAGTTTGATTAATGCTACTCTCGATCTCGATACACCTACCCAGGCGAAATTGTTGTATTGTAGTTTCATCAACTCGAAAAGAGAAATAGAGAAACAAGCCGTAAAGGAGACAGCAGAGCAAGGTTTTGGACGGGTTTGTTTTCGAAATTCCACTGCGGTGATAATCTTGCATTAGCCGCGTGTAACAATGAACGCGCTTTCGCATCGACTTCTTTTTTCTTCTCTCTCTCTCTCTCTCTCTCTCTCTCTCTCTCTCTAGCACAACGTATACAACTGACGTAACAAGCGATAATCGCGTGGGTTACGCGTATCGTTGTTAACTCGCGTGCGCGCACATCGAACTATATGGAAATCGCATTATACATCATCGTGTATACACTTGCGATCATCGCGCCTGATAATTTCGGTTCCGCTGCCTGGATTCTCTTTCTTTCCTCTGCATTATAGTTGAGACAAGCCAAGGTTGGGTAGTATACTCGAAAATAAGGAGAGGAAAAAAAAAGGTGTTCGATTGCCAAATGCGCTGTCGAGGTGAGATATGTATTTATATTTGTGTACATACGAAAATAGAGAGTTGCGCAATTCCGGTAGGATGAGAATCTTGAGATTTTTTACGCGTCGCTGATTTTCCTTCGGTGGATGAGCTTGAACTTCCGGTGCCGAGACGATGCGAGACGTCGAGTGGATTCGTTAATGACGCCGAATCGCTCGTAAACTTTTTTTCTTTTCTTTTTTTTCATTTCGTCAATCGGCTAACCGAAACTTGATTTTCATAGTTCTGTAGTGGCTACGAGTGGGTCAGGGTGCCATCGTTAAAACCTATTTAGTGCAGAATTATTGTGAATGATCTCGATGAAGCATGCGTTAATGAGCGGTTCTTTATTCAAAATCTCAAGGTCAGTCGAGTGGAAAATGAAAGTTTGCTAACGCGAAATGATAACCAATTATCTGCGCTCGGCTACCCTGGCATCGTAAAATTAAATTTATTTTCATAATTATTAATGGTGAGCGCTTGTGGTAATGATAATATAATAAAATTGACTGAGCAGCAAGAATAGAAACGATTTAGGTATCCCAAATATTTTATAATGGGAAGTGATGTAGAAGCTTAATAAATAAATAACAATAATCATCAATGTAACTCATCTATTTAACCTCTTTGATTGGTCATTTACATGTTAATATTTAGAGCTTCATCATGATGAAATCTTTACACGCAGTAGAAAAGAAAACAATACTTAAAAATATGCTTCTAATGCATCCGAAGCAAAGTACTTACCTGTAATAATTAAAAGCAAAGCAAAACCTATCTAAAAATAGATCAATAGCGTCCGGTTACTGCACAGTTTACGCCGATATTACCTATTAACGATCGGTCCATTTTGTCAGGTTGGCTCGTCGCGCAACACTCGCTACGTAACGGTGACCTCGACCTACAAGAAATCCTTCGCCACAGCCGAGCCATCGAGTTCCATAGCGCCAACTGAGCCCCTCACCGAGAACATCCTGGCCAATACAGGCGCCGCCTACGAGTCCAGCTTACCTCTCGACTCGTCGATCGCCACGTTACCAGCCATCACCTTGGAACCCGGCCAAGCTACACCACCATTGGAAACCATCACCGAGACCTTCTCCACGACCCAGACCTTGCTCAAGACCCATCTTCTGCCGGTGATCGCCAACAACGGCAACACCACCACAAGGATCACCCTCGTCCAGACTTACAACGTCGCCCGCATCGTCACCGCGACCAAGACTCTACCGCCACCCGAGATCTATCAGTTCGTCCCCAGTAAGACTCTCAACGAGTTCAACTCGAAACTCGACGAGGCCGGTAGCGAGCTGCATCTCGAGCTGGACTTTGGCGACGACGAGAGGGACGACGAAGATATACCCAAGAGGATAGTGGCACCGAGCACGGACCTCGACTCCGATCTCGACATATTCAAATCGGTCAATCCGACCAGTCGAGTCAAGACCGAGTTGAGCAGTACGGCTACGACCGAGACCCCCATGACGCCCGAACAAGTTCAACAGCTGGCGCTTCTCAAGCTTCTTGGTCAACCGGCGCCACAGGTAACATTATAATTTTCTCCGTTTCGTAAAGGGTACATTTGGATAAATCTTGTTTATTAAATTCTATTATATCGCTTGAAATTTAAAGATTCAAATATATTTTTACCATAATGATACCAAAGACTCTGATTTGGTAAAGAGCTACCTCAAGGTGCTCCAACAATTTTCAAAGAAAGAACAATCAAAGATCAACCTGTTCCCTTGATCGGACTTATGTAGAGGCTAACAAAGAAAATAATCGTTCCACCAGGTGATAACGACGTCGAGGCCAGTGGTGACCCTGGAGACGCTCTACGAGTCCCACGTGATACCACTGGTGAGCGCCGGCAATACCATCTTCTCGACCCTGACCCGAGCCGTAGGCACTGTTCCCCGCACCACCTACGAGTTCGGCACCTCGACCATCTCGCCGATCCTGCCACCGGTGCCGCAAGTGCCCCAAGTGCCTCAGGTGCCGCTCTTCCCACCGGCTCAGCCGCAATTCACCGTGACGAGTGCACCGATTGTCCAGCAGACCGTTGCCACCGTCTCGGATTCGAGGATTCTCAAGCTGACTTTCGGCGCCAAGACGGCCTACACGACCCTCTTCTCCACGCGACTGGTGCCGACCGAGCTGACCACCTACGTCACCTCGACGATAGCTTTGCAGCCTACCGTTCCGGCATTCGGTGGATACTATCCGCCTGCAGTTGGCTTCCCGGGCTATCCGTTCGTCGGTTAGGAGGATGCTGTCGATGCAACTTGGAGATTGCGATATTGGATAGACTTGAGATTGACGAGAAGAGCAGCTGTGTGCGCGTGTCTGTGCGTGTGTCTGTGCGTGCGACACACCGACGCGAGATTTACTAGTTGCGATTGATATCCTGCGCATTCGGTCGAGTTATAAGATTAATGTTTACTTTAGGCGAGTAAATGTAGTATTGATAGAGTCAATATTGATTTGAGGATTAGTGGAGTTTTGCATTTGTTTCGTGCAATTACGAGAAGGTGGCTGATGCGTTGAGGATACGCGATAAGGATAGATGTTAGGAAACCTCAGCAGACCTCGGACCTCGGCCTATCCCGATATATAATTGAAATTCGAATAATTCATGATGGTTTCGGAAAGATATAAACGCGCGTGTGATTACAATAGTGTAATTGCTCATCGCGAAGGGATAGATCGGTATACGTGAAATTTGGAGTTACAACCTAATCGTTTTATACGCTCGGTCTGAAAAGGCTTTGAAAAGGCCATTAAGGATGTACTTGGCGTAAAAAGTGGAAGGATACTGCTGCTGATTATTTTGTGTGTTATTTATGCAGAAAAAAAATATCCTTCCTTTCCCACTGTGTAATTTCGTGAACAATCGGTTCGAATTGTATACTAAATTGAGGCGACAAATGATTGTCGCTGCGAGGTCAATCATTTTCTTTTACATATATGTATAGGCATAGTTTTATCTAGAATCTTTTTTTTTATCGTAGAATTAAGGTAATGTAAATCGAATGATGCACTGGAAACAAGAAATTAATCGTTTCGACAAAAAAAATTTTGAAATTTTTGCGACTTTATATCAACGATGATTTTCTGTTTTTATTCGCGCTATTAGGTTCTTATTTAAAATGAAATTAAATTATTCTCTATTTATAAAATGATATTTCAGTGACGTATATAGTATTAGTTACGTAGTGATTTTTTTTTTGTTTGCTCTTACAGGAATTCCTATAATTAGCAGTTTACACAAAGTATTGATGTTGTTTGCTCTCTACTCTTTTTATATCTAGGCAAAAAAGAAGTAATAAAAAGAACGATCGCTTAATAAATACGTAGCGTGTGCAGCTATTGGCCCGTCGATTCGAAATATCACGTACTTTTTTTTCTTACATCTTTTAAGAGAAAAATTGCGCACTGCTGCCATTAGCTTCATCGTATACACTTAAAAATACGGGAGAACCAGATCCGCAGAGCTGAGAGAGAAACGAAAGCAATCGGTGTACCCATTGCAGCAAGCAGCGTTCGAAAGCCACATGTTGAACGATTGCCAGGGTCTATATATATGTATAAGGTTCGTTTGTTCTCTCACTCTCTCTTACGTCCAAACCGATTCTTTCCAAAAGAATTAGAAAACGAACAAAAAATATTGTACGCTCATTACTATGATTCAGGGTGCTCGCGTGTTTTTTTGTTTTTTTTTTCTATCTATATGCAAAGATATTGTAAATAAATTATTTGTACTTTTAACATTGAGATTGTATACCTTTTCGTACCGTAATTATATATATATACTATGTATATTATTAATTTTTGTAAATAAAGAGCCTGAAAAACTCAAGCTGCCACTCGCAAGAGCTGTGTTTTGAAATTATCCGACCCGCGAGACTTGTACACCCCTCGCCTCGTAAATCTGAGTTTCTCGAAAGTAGCTAGCGAAGCGTAAAGGAGTCTCGAAGCCTCGGTCTTTTTGTGCCCCGAGCAACACTTAAACCGTGTGCGCTCCAGATTTTCTACGTCCGCGCGAGTTCCTGCACGTCCGAAAAAGCCGCAGCGCGGAGAACCTCCCGGGGGAAAAAAGAAGCGACAGAAATCAAGTTTCTTCTTTGTCCTGGCACCAGGAAGTTGTGCACTCGATGAGAAAATAATTCGAACGTGGCCACTGTACCTACGATTCTTTTCTTTTCTTGTTCTTGTTCGATGCAATTACAATGGGGAAAGCGCGTAACCTTCACCTATTCGCCATCCCGTACAGATTCGAATCTTCCCAATCGCTTACAACAGGCCAAAGTCACAACAATGCGTTAACAAGGGGCGACGGTTCAAGGCCTGCATATTATAACGTATCTGTACACACATGAAATTCGAGATACAAACGTCACCCGCAGTTTGGATCTGTACGCGTACCCACGCATAGATTGATCGATATTCCGAACTGCGTATATCACGTGCATTGCGAAATGGTACAATGAAAATTCCTCTCTCGGTCTATGGGTGAACATGATTTATTTGAATGATAATATAAATATGGTAATGTTACAAAAGTCTAGTTCATGACCGTGGATACAATACATATACTTTATATATATATAATGAGTTGCGCAAATTGAAAGAAATATCCGCGTGAAAAAAAAAAAAGAAATGAGTTCTGCATCGATCGATTATTTGTTCAAGAATAAAAACATTGTGAATCTATAAGTATATAACCTCTAGCTGTTTTATCGGTACACGCTCGTTATAAAAATATAAAAGAAACTAAGTACGCTGCTTATTTTTTTTTGTACATAAGAACTATATACGATATTAGCGTTTGTACGTTGCGTTGTCCTCTTCCTTCTTGACTGCCAGTACGAGAATCAGCGAGAGAACGGCTTGGACGACCTGAAAGCCATAAAACAAATTATCCGCATTACGTTACGTTGCCAATGAAACATTTTTAATCGCCCGATTTACATCCATCATGCCGACTAATCAAAACTGCCATTTCTTCAATCTATAAAAACAGCTTCATTAAAGCTGTATACGTTATAATATCAAACGATATCTAATTCCCATTAATAACGAGGTGTAGAATCGCGCGCAGCAAGAGAAAAACGAGGAAGCGAACCAGATCGAGATAGGCTAAATACCGCAAGCGGTACAAAAAAAAAAAAACACTGGCGCGATCGCCGAGTGAAAGGGATATATTATCGCGCGCGTTCGAGCTCCATGCCCCATATATTACGTGCAGCATGTGTATTTGTGTGGACTCACGTGCATCATGCAGAGGGCGAGGGCGAGGCCAGCGAGCCATCCGGATCTCGCCTCTAGGAACCAGGTGAGCTCCTCGACGCAGCCGTGGAAGAAGGCGTTACCGGTCACGGTGTCCCGGCACTCGGTTGGCAGTGGCTTCAGCAGGGTTAGGTAGTCCATTGGCCCGTCAGCGCCGCAGCAGCCGATCTATGAATGGATTTCAGATTTTTTTCTTTTTTTTTTTTATTTCAACGTAAGCTGATGTACAGAAAAATTATAGCTAGAAATGTATTTTTATAGGATTGTATAAGCATTTAGAGAAAGGACCGTATAACAAGTATTAAATGTTCTTTTCGATTCGAAAAATCTAGATGATGACTTGTAATCTTTCAGACGGAAACGCCCACGTACAATTCAATAATAGCTTCTCATCCTCTTCGAAGAAGTCGAAATTTAAGGTTGAGAAGCGAAGGTCGATCTATTTTCGTTTTTGCTATACCAAAAATAAAATTTTCTCTTTGCAACGAATATAATGATGCACTATCTTTTAGTTTTTTTTTTTTTTATGAGCACGTCTCATCTAAAAATAGCAAGCACTCTGCTAAGTATCGTTATTATAGGGACGTCGTATATAAAGGTAAAGGGGAAATTATATAGAGAAACACGACGAGGTCTTACGTTTTCCTGAACCATCCTGAGAATGACCGATACACGTTCGTGCTGCGAGTTGACGATCAGATTCGTCATCGATTTCCTGATGAGCGGCTGAATTTGGCTGTCGTACGTCGAGTAGTCCAATAGTACCGCAGATCCGGCGAGACCGAAGATGAACGACACCCCTTGCAGTGCCGCATGCTATTAACGACCAACGAACAATTTTCATTATTACTTTTTATCTATACATTCACTGCGCTGATCCACGTATAAATGCATTTTTTGCCTTTTCTCCAATGGAAGGAACATTCGGTATAATCGAAAGTGAGCCAATCCATAATTAGAACTTGAAGAAAGTACGACGATCAAGGAGAGTGCCTCACTCGTCGATTCGACAAAAATACTTTTAAACTCGTATCAGTCGTACGTAAGTGAAGCGTATACGTGGGTATATATTTATCTTTATTGAACTATTGATATTTACGACATAAAGCGCTAGCTGGTTCTCCATGAGGGCCGAGACGCAGCCGACGAAAGATATGCCGACTACGATGATCGCTGCGAATATCAGTATGTCGATGCCGATGTAAAACTCGCCGATCTGCAGGAAGTCCACCCATTCTTGAAAGCCTGGCTCGACTCTCAGCCACAGCGACAGGCCGAACATACCGGTGCCCAGTATCTGTGTGTACAAGTCGTTTTCAATTTATTATAGTTAGAGAATTTGAATTTTAGAGTCTTTTTCACAGTAAATGGGATATTATTGATTTTATGTCCGACGGATAGAAGCTAAAATTAAGTATTGCGTATCCATTGAACTATATATACATTTGTTAAAATTTAGGATCTGATAGTGCATAAAGAACTACTAAAAATTCTGCAGCATATTTAATTGCAATGTTTTATAGGTCTTCGGAGCCGTCAGTATTAATAATTTTCGCCAACTAACATTTACATCTCCCATGATTCATAAACTTAACAAACTTGGCTTTTATGAGACATCAACGATTCATGGATTTTCCTGCGTGTAAGAATTGCATCAATCTCAATACAGTTGATTACAAAAGCGCTTTACATTCTCGCTTCGTTAGTCCGCATCGATGGCCGTTAATACGATGGAAACCATCAATCTTGTGCCATGCTCAATAGCTATATCACCTATCCAAATAGATTGGTTTAATCAAGCTTTATCACTTCCATCGATTAAAGTTCCTCGATAAATCAACCAAACCTGCTTTCTCCACCTAAGCACGACATTTCCATGCCAATATACTCAAAGTTGATTTTTAATTGGATAAAGAATGTACGGAATATTCAGTTGGATCGCGTTGCTTGAGCAACTTCCGGCGCATCTTTCAATCCACACCCACACACACAAATGCGCGCCTATGATTCACCTGTTAAACCTCCGCAGTACTACGAACCCGACAACGGCTCATCCTCTCTCACCGATAAGACATCCGATGTATAAAAAATATATATATAAACTCTCGTATGAAGGAAAAACGCAAGTGTACATATAATAAGTACTCACCCACATGATGGCACTGAAACAAAAGAGCGTGTACTTGATGCATTCTATTCGGCTCTCCAGTTGGGCAGACCCGGAGCCTTGCGTCTTCACCACCATCCTGCACCACTATTATTATGCACTTTTTCACACTAAATAAAGCACGCACTCAAAGGAAAAAAAAAAACAGCGTCACACACCGATGCACCTGAGCGACGAGTAGTCCAAGTTTTGACTAACACGGTCCCCGAGTAGCGCAAGGTGGTCCCCGTTCGCTACGGCGTTCTTTCTTTATCTTCGGCAAATAAGCGATAAAGAGGATAAGCACGCCCTAGATTGTAGCGCACGCTCTTGCTTATCAGATAGCGAGGCGTCGCGAGTGATTCACGTACATATTCTCTTTCTCTCTCTCTCTCTATCGGTGCGTCTGTGCATGGCGTGTAATGTACAAGCCTTTTCAACGCGTAAAAAAGAAAGAAGGTGGAACGAACGAAAACAGCTCGTATGGGCGCAGGTTTTCGGTGTATGCGTATAATACAGTAATGAGTGCGATGCATAGGTATACAATGGAATGTTAACCGTGTCAACTGCTCTGCTACCTCGATGATGAAAGTGTAGCGTTTTTTTTTTTTTTTTTGAGAAAAATGGAAATTCTGAATTTTTGGATGGAAAAGTTATTATGATGGGATGTCGATTGTACTTGTGTCGTGATTTCTTAATTGAAATATTGTTAAGATTTAAAGAATCTTTATGTTGTAATGTACCCAAATCTTACAGTAATGTTACCCAATAAATTGTAAGAAAATTGATGTATGATTTTGTTAAACACCAGCGATGTACTACTGTAAATTTAATGATCAATCATAAATCGCACAACTAAGTTTTTATTTGATTTTTTATTGTCGATCGTCCAACATGATGTATTTAAAAAAAATCTAACTCCAAGCTTATAATTTATTAAATGAATAAAAACATAAATTCTTTTGTCAATATTTATATCTACATCATGAAAAATTAAATAATAATAATTTATTTCGGTAAATTATTTTAACGAAAGTTTTTAAGTATATTTTAATTATCAGCATAAATAATAAAAAAAAGTACTAACAATTTTAATTCAAATGTAGTAAATAGTAAAAATATATTTATAAAGCATAACATATATAAATCATTTACTCATTTCAAGGCATTGATATATATATTCTGAATAAGTTATTATAAATATAGTGCCTAAGTTGTATTACAGAAAATTTGAAAGTTATCGAATCTGTTTATATACAATTAAGTATGTACTTACTTACATTTTTGCATCAAGCTGATCAAGTCTTCGCGATTTAAATTTTTTGCTAGAATAAAACAGTTCTCTACCTTACTGATTTTAGGTAAGTCATATTCTTTCCTTGTGATTATAAGTTTCATCAACCCAGCTCATGTCGAATTCGTGTTCCTGCTTACAGTTCACACTTGCGTAAACTGCGTGCAGCAGTTAAAATTATATTTTAGAGGTTAAACGTAAGTTTCTGACCTTGAAAAAAGAAAATGGATTTTAACTAAAAAACTTTTGTGTGCAATCAAATAATCAACACGTTAAATTACATTTATACTTTATAGAAATTAAATAAATCACGGATGACTTTCATGGCAATTGCTGTTTTTCACGTTTTTAACGGTTTTGGCTGATTGTTCAACAACTATGGTAAAATCGATATTAACCTATTACAGGATTATAAAATATTATTTATATTTATATAATTAAGTGTCAACGATTTTTACTTAAATTTTACAGCTTGTCAAAACCAATGTCAACATTTAAATAATGATCAATAATTTTTTTCAGAGAATGAACAGATCCAGATCAGTATTAAGTACCATGAATGAAATTAAAGCTTATATGTCTTCAAAAGCAAGAGTTCCAAATCATTATGAAACATTAAAAGTAACACCAAATTGTACTCAAGATGATATCAAATCTTCTTATTATAAATTGTCAAAGAAATATCATCCAGATAAAAACACATCAGTTGATGCAAAAAAAACATTTCAGAATCTTTCTGATGCTTATGAAGTATTAGGTAACTTTAATAAGCGTAAATTATATGATCGCGACTTAAATGCCCGAGGTGAAAAAGCAGCGCAAGCTAGGGTTTATGAACCTGTGGATGTAGATCCTTTAGCTGGATTTTATCGATCACGGATGGTAAATTTACATTCTGATAAAAGCTTTGATCAATCGAAATTTGATTTCGATGAATGGACACGTGCTCATTATGGCAAAACGTTGAGAAAAACCATACAAAATAAAGCAAGCAGGGATATGAACACGAAACTCCGACAAGCATATGTAGATGAAACTGAAACCGTGAAATCTACTGCTAAAGTGATGTGGACTGTTACATCTTTAATTTTTCTTGCATTGTTCATACAATCGCATTATACTTTAGACAGTTATGATATGGATTTGATTCAGAAGAAAAGTAGAGAAAATTGATAAGTTATATATATATATATTTGTAAAATTTGTACAGTAGGAAAACTAAATTAAATTTCTCAATAGAAGCACTTTTATTTATTAAAATGTTTGTTTATTTAATTTGTAAATACTGAATAATGGTTATTGTACAGCTTATAAATTTTATTGTACAGAAGAAATAAAATTATTTTCTTAAATCTAAGAGCACATAAAAGTTTTCGTAGCTATGAGTATTAGTAGTATATTTTGTAAATACAATAATTTATTTTACGTTTGTGTTATTTTCTGATCTGATAAATTTTCATTTATATCGAGAAACTGAATTATATTTCCAATTTTTATTAATAAATAACAATGATTATTAAAATATTTTTCTTATCTAAATGGGAGGTAAACTTTATGAAAACCATATAAAAATTTAAATATCTTGTATAAATTTCAAACTAATAGTGTGACATAAAACTGCTTAAAAAGAATAAAATAAAAATAAAATTATTTTCTATACATTTTGTTCAAGATTGAACATATTTCAACTTAACACAATCTTATTAAGTCTGTGTACATTTCTCATATTAACAAGTGTGTGCTTTAATAGTCAAATACATACATTCATATATTTGACTAAAATGGCTTTAGAATTGGAGGCACTGGCATAGGCATAGATACGAGTCCTGTTGGATATGGAACAGATGGTGACATACCAGGAAAGTTTCCAGCAATGGGATATCCAGGATTAGTAGAAGAATGGACAGGTCTTCGCATTAGTTCTCTCATTTTGTCGACTTTTACCTTTCTCATATGCATGATTTTACGTCTTGTGAGAAATTGCTCTAAGAATTCATCGACTTCCATATCACCACCCAGAAATTTTTCTGCAATTTTCTGCAAAGGAGACAATTTAATAAGACCTTATTACATACATTCAATGCTTTAAAACATTTTACAAACCTCTGATTCTTCTTCAATTTCTGTTGCTGCAGCTTGCAACAGATCTAATGCTGTATCGATAGTCATTGTTCCAGCTTTATTTGCTGAGGAAATCAATTTAATTTTAATCTAAAATTTAGCACAAAAATTGTTTAAAAATAATTTTCTAATATAATCATGTAACTTACTTATTTGTTCTAGTTTTGTTTGTACACTGGAACATAACTGATTACCTTCTTCGCTAAGAGATTGAATTAATTGCTTAGCTCCTTCTAATTGAGGTTCCAGCGTTAAATTGTACTCTGCGACAGAACGATTTTTAACCATTATATCTTCTTTTTCTGCTTCTAAATCCAACAACTAAGAACAAAACAAAAGATTACAAAAAATAATACATAGTGTTTAACTGCGTTATAAAAAAAGATGTAAAATTAATTGGCAGAAAATAACAATCAGTACCTGTTGATTATCTTTAATGATTTCTTCAAATTTGGTATCATCATTTAACAAATCTTTCAGTTCATCAGTACTTAAATTTGTAATTGAACCTAAAGCAGCAGGTATATCAGGCTCTTGGTTGGATTTATACATTGTTAACAATCTTTAAAGTTGTAGATTTAACGAAAAAAGCAGTTTGTGATGCTCGACTGTTTAGGAACAAAGAAAACTTATACTTTTACAAATGGATTTTCTCTCATTGCTAAGTAGTAAGTACCTTATACTTGAACACTGAAAAGACCCGTGGGCCGTGATTGTGTATAATTATTGTACATCAAGTGTCAACTGAACATGGATATCATGGAATCAGAAATAACAAGTTTTCATGAAAAGTTCTAGAGATACCCTTTATTTTGATTGGTTAATTTTCTTACTAACCTAACATAGACATGCTCTCGTTTTGCAGTGCCGACAGCTCAGAATGTATACATGGTAAATGTGAATTGAGAGGTTCTGTAAAAGAATTTAGATCTAAATATTTATATGGTAAAGATAATATAACTTTAAGTAAAGGATCTAAATAGGCAAATAAAATAATGTACAGTTTAAGGGTTTGTACTAGATTGCTTGCAAGGATTCAAAAGTTAAACGTTACTGGTCATCCATGTAAGTATTATGTTATTGTATTCAGTATTAAGAAAATAGTAATAAAATTATTCAGTTATTAATATTTTGTATGATAAATTACTGCTTCATTTATTAGGATCAATTAAGAAATTATAAAATATTAACATTTCCTTAACTTTTATAGCGCAAAGAAATTATAAGAGATGGATGGCTCCAACATTAAAGCAATTAACAAAACGTCAAAAAAATTGGGAGGATCCAATTCAAAATCCACGCAATCAATATCTTGAATGGAATCGAGATGCTGAATTATATGCATTTAATAACAGACTTTCAGAAAAGTTTGATATGGAGTTATTACAGCAAGCATTTACATATAGATCTTATGTTATTAAAGAAGAAGAGGAGCAAAAGAAAGTTGGAATCGAGAATCCTGTAATAGATGTATCTGATAACAGAGAATTGATATATGAAGGAAAACAAATTACATCTGTGATAATTGAAAATTACTTGAGTCAATCTTTACCTCTTGCTCCTCGAGAATGTATTTAGTAAGTAATAAATATAAATTTCTCCTTCAACTAATTTGTACCTCAATAGTTTACTAACAATAAAACTTATTTTAGTGCCTTGACGAACTATTTGCTTTCAACTAAAGTTCTTGCGCAAACATCATCAGGTATAGGAACAACAGATTTAATTTTGGCAAAGGTATGTATTTTACCAAAAAGTATATTCTAGTATTATATTAATCAACTAATTATTTTATTACTTATTTCTTAAATTAGGAATACCCTATAGAAGAAGAAACACTTGCAAATACATTTTATGCACTGACATCAGCCTTAAATCGCAGTGTGGATTTGGAACATGCTGGTACTTTTGTTCGTGACATTTTAATATCAAGATTAGTTGAAAAAGATTTGTTAGAAATTTGGTGCCCAGAAGATCCACAGGAAATTTTAGACGATATACTAGATAGAGAACACAAAGACCTTTCAGAACCAAGAATTATTGCTCAGAATGGAGTAAACACACTCATACCTGTTTATCAAATTGGAGTTTATTCGCATCGAGAATTTTTGGGTTCTGGTAAGTTAAAGTCTTAATGGAAAGTAATGACCTTAAATAAATTAATTAAATTTATTGATTTAAATATTTATATTTTATTAGGTATTGGTGAAACTATTGAAGAAGCTACAAAAATGGCAGCTCTTAATGCACTAATTAAAATGTTTGGATTATCAGATTCTAGTAAGCCAATTAGGTGTACATTGAAGATAGATGACTCTGATTCCAAAAATTTACCACTTGAAGAATGGAGTAGGAGTAATGTTTAAAACTAGATTGTTAGTATGAAATAAAATTTATTATTCTTGTTCTACAAGTAAATATGCATTAAGTAAAAGTACATTATTAAGGCACTTTAAGTTTGTTTAAATATTTTTAATTGCATACTTGTTATTAAATACAAGTTCAGTAGATGCAAATTATATAATCTAAAAAGTACCAGAAGCTGCATAATAAGGATAATATTTTTAACGATATCTGATAGTATTTACAGTGTCTGATATTGCTACTTTTATATTAATACTTTTCTAAATTGATTTAATCAATTTCAAGTTTGGAATCCCGTAATTTAAAATTATACAAATGCAGTGATTTTTTCAAACAGCAAATAATGCATTATGTAGAAAAATTTAAAATTTGTTACATTGAAACTTCCACAGATGGCAGTGTGTAACTGAGCAGTGCTGAGACCTGCAGTGCTTTTTACTAACTCCAAGTGGTAGAAAAAGCACGCTTTTTTTTATATATTCGACGCTATCTATAATCTCGAAGTAAAGCATATGGCTGAGAATATATAATTAAGCTTTACAATTCATACAATCGAAAATTCACGATACATTTACTGAATTTGAAAACATTTCCACCCAGTATTATCTGAATCTTAAGAAAGGATCAAATTGTAAACCTTGCTGTGAATCATTAATAACTATCTTATCACGGTACATCTGCAGCTTATTCTATTTCTATCTCCAACAATCAATATCAATTATATAAAATCTCTGGGTTTATTTAAAAGAAATGCACTCCTTTTGATTTCCTCCAAATAAAATATTTCTAATTCGTTGTCACAATACATCTTTGTAAATATGATTGTATTTGGTAAGAATCAATTTATAAAAAATAAAGAAAATTCTGTTTTACTTTTTCTACTATAATTTTCATCAGTTTAATCCACATCAATTAGACATAAAGTACCGTATTAGAAAGTGAAAAAATCGCCACTTGTGTAATAATACGGAATATCGTTGGAATGGTTTGTTGAACTATTCTACTACAGAAGCTGAATTTTAAAAAAGTGGAAAAATGATTTATCTCTTGCCTTTATGATATATCAAAAATGGAAATAGCAAAATAGTATTTCGTAACATTTTTCAAATGTCTAAAAATAAAATCTTCCCAAAATTTTAGATATTCAAACTTCCAAATACATGATACTAAAAGAGCAAACAATCGCAGTATAAGAACTAACAAGGTTTTAATTTTCTACAATTAATAAATCAATATCAACTGATATAAAAGAAACAGCGTTCCAAGACACACAACTTCAAATACAGATTTTGTTTACCGCGAGCATACTTTTACTGCATCCAGCAACTGGATTATTAGCCTTCAATTAAACTGTTCCCTTCAAATAAGTGCAGAACAACTGCTAGGTTCATGCAGTCAGACCTCAATGCTTGCATTCGTAACGAACAGCTGTAGGTACAGCTTTTATCAGAGATTCACCCGCAAACGCCAAAGAGAGAGAGAGAGAGGCAAGAATGAAGCATGACAATAATCTTTGCGAGCTCAGCTATAGAGCAAAGTACTGCGAAAGCTACAAGACTGGACTCTCGTATAACCCATTAAACATCCTCTGGCTGACGAGGAAAAAAAAGGAAGGGAAAGAGATAAACGGCGGCGCACACTGCACAAGTCCCGTTATCGAATTTACATTAGCGTTTCGGCGAGTTACGTGCCGCGGGTTCGCGCATATATACGTGTACGCAGCTAGAATTTTCGTTTTAGAGGGACGGACAGAAAGAGAGAGAGAGAGAGAGAGAGAGGATGAGGACGCCAGCAATTCTCTCTCCCTCTTTCTCTCTCTCTCGCTGCCGAAAGTACAAAGTCATAAGAGCGTATCGCCGGTGCGCACCTATAAAAGGCGAATGTATCGAATCGGCCCCTCTAATCCAGCACTGCTGCTTCTCTCGACCAGACCAGAGCCCCCGACGCTTGGCGTTGCGTCCTTTATCTCTCCTCGCCGTTCTCTCCCTCTCTATATTTTTCGTTTTTGTATATGGTACACAGAGACCGAGCGCCTGCCGAATATAATCC
>UELV01134134.1:0-16717 GCA_900490015.1 Megastigmus stigmatizans | reverse complement strand
CTTGGCAAGGACGTCGGTTGCGAGCTCTGCCTGTGCGACGAAGTCGCGACTTGGCAGGAGTCGTTTGAGGGTTAAGGTACTGGGCCTGAGCGAGTAGCGCTCTGACAGCGTTCCCAAGTCCAAAGGTCCTGTTTGCGTGAGAGTCGCGCTTTTTAAACCCTCTTATTTCTCGCGCCGCGAGCAGTGATTGGCCGCCGATATGCCACATGAGCAGCCTGACATGTTAGGCTGCTCGTTGCACTGAGCGGTCGGAGAAGAAGGAGGGGAGAGCGATCGGCTTTTGCTCCGAGCGTCGAAAAAAAAGATGAACGTTAAAAAATTGATATTCTTTTTACGTGACTGAGAAAACGGCGTATATATTTATATATATATACGCGCGTGCGTTACTTCGTATTGATTTTTACTGATAAAAAATTTGAGTGATTGTTCGATTAGGTGTGCCTATACTAAAATTCTGTATACATAGGGATATACTTACAGACTTAATTTTTTTCAATAATTTTTTTGATTTTAAGGCCAGACTAACAGTTTTAGAAACTTTAAAAATGGTTTTGCAGGTTAGGTTATTATTAATTATTTTATCATAGACATACATATTAGAATAAATAATTAAGTATTTTTCAGTATATTAGGACCATATATACTTTTCAAAAGTAGAAATATTATTTCTGCTTTTCAAATATCGGGATTATATTTTCTACTTTACTAAAGTAGACATTTCACACTTTCTACTTTTCTAAAGTAGAAATATCATTATTTCTACTTTTCAAATATCGGCATTATATTTTCTACTTTACTAAAGTAGAAATATTATTATTTCTTCTTTTCATATACTGGCATTATATTTTCTACTTTACTAGAGTAGAAATATTATTATTTCTACTTTGCAAGTGTCGGGATGACTTTTTCTACTTTTCTAAAGTAGGAAAATCGCACTTTCTACTTTACTAAAGTAGAAATATTATTATTTCTACTTTTCATGTATCGGGATGACTTTTTCTACTGCTCTAAAGTAGAAATCTCTCAATTCCTACTTTGCTAAAGTAGGAATCTGTCAATTCCTACTTTTTTGCGTCAATTTTTCTACTTTGGGGTTTAGAGTGTACTTCAATAATATATTTATATGTTCTGAATCATTAAAATTATAACTCGTTAAGAGGATGTGCTATAGTCAGAAAGATCCTTACTTTACCGGTTCTGGCATTGAACGAAATATATAAAGATAGAGATTCATTTTTGGAAAAAATTCTCTGTCACCATCTCGGTAATGGTGTCAGAGAATTACGTGGTTCAAGTTTCATAAAATTCCATCCACAATTTGCACAGATTTGTACAGTTGAAAATTTCAAAGATAAAAATCGCTGTGAATTACTTTCGACGACAAAAATCTCTATGATTTGTGAGTGGAATCTTATGAAACTGGAATCTCATAATCTTAACATTAATACCGAAGTATTGATAGAAAGTTTTTTTTTAATTAATCTCTAAGAGGTCAGCTCTCAATTTTGTAGATGAAAAATGCGAAGCCGTCGATCTAGTGATGTAGAAATTGTCCAAGGATTTGAATCGCAATTATCATCTTGCAATTTTCACACTGAATCGTTTAAGTATTGTACAAAAATATAATGAACTGATTCGCCAAATATCAGACGATATTCCTGTTATTCTGACAGCAGAGTATCAGAATTCTACTCATCCAAAAATGATGTTTAAGAATCTGGATAAATATAGTCTAAAAAGAAGTGTGACATCTGCCTTAAATTTGTTATGTTCTGAAAATGAAGTGAAGCTAGAGCAGAATATTTTAGACAATTTAAGGAATGTAAGTTGGTATGATACTCGACCAAGATGTGTCCTTGTGTACTTTCATGACGAGATCATGGTAAAGCACATCGATAATCTGACAATTTATGCTTGAAATTTAAAATTTTTGGATGTCTATACTCAATGTAAGCTTAACTGAAGACAGTTCTGCACTTACAATACATTATTTTAATTCATTTCAAAATAGTCAAAGATCGTTTTATTTGATCAAACGTCTAATATTTTTCCGGATAAAATACTTAATGGATTCGGTTTCAAAATTGAAACAAAGAATACCACTTACATCAAAGTCGATGCAGTGGGAAACGTTATTGATGTGATTGATGCCAGCCTGCTTTTGTTAAACAGCATTTTTAAGAAATTTAATTTCACAATGTCCGTTGTGATACCATCTAATAGTGATACATTTGAAATGATGAATAAAAGTGAAACTAATTTTCATCCTCATACTTCACAATTTTTAAATTTCTAGCTCTTGACATAAATGGATGACTGCGACAAATACCATGCTGAGGTTCCCAGGATGCAAAAGAATATCCTGTGATCTCATTATAATGTTCTTGCCTATGTTATTGTAATCATCGTTATCCTAGTATAGATAGCATTACAGTAAATTTTTTACTTAAGTACGAAGATCAATATTGGGAGACTTTTAATATCATTCAACAATTCTTGGGAATATCGATTCGAAAGCAAGCGCACACTCTTGCCCAAAAGATTTTTTTCGTGTGTTTCTCCATCATTCCGATTATTTATGCCATCGACTTCCGTCTAGATATTATTGATTTTAAATTGACTCATTGGCCACCTGCCTTGGACAACATTGAGGAAATTATATGAAAATAATTTTAACCTTTCCTTTATTAATAACAATGGGGCGCACATAAAAATCATAAAGAAAAAAACGGTCAAAATGGATAACCAATATGATTGTGTCACTAAATTCGACAACGAGGGAAACAACATTTGTACTTATAATACGTGGCAGTTGTCATATATTTTATTAAATAAACCTAAACGATTGAAAATAATGAGAATGTCGAATTGCGTGTTGGCTCGAGTTTTTTACCATTTGCAAGAAGCTAAATTTTATCATTATTGGAACTCTATCTTTGCGTTTGATGGACTCGATCCTAAAATATTTGATAAATCAGATTTCCGCGCAGTTCTTGGTACTATTCTAATCATAGGCTACTGTTTTTCTCAATAAGTATACGTTCTATGATTTAACAACCTGTTAGTGACCTCCAATAACCTGCTAATGTCATGGTTTCAAACACTATACCATTTTGGTGAATGTGAAATAAAATCCACTGGTAATTGCTTTAGTAGTTTAATTTCTCAAAGAGTATCAACTTATTTCATCGTTGTATTTCATTATACAACTGAATAAATAATTCAGCTTAATAATGTACAATCAGCTCAAAAATTTAATAAGATCTAAAATAAGTTTCATTGAAAAAAACCAGAGATTCTTAAATTAATAATAAGTTTATGACTAAATTTCTCACGTTTATACCTAAAATATGAAAAGGATATGAAGAGGAAATTTAAGATCAAACAGATGATTTAAAAATAATTATATTATGATAATATAATACCATATTATTATTAAATTATCATTTAATAGGAAATTTGATACTTTTTCAAAATATATCCATGGCTTTATGTCAGATCATTACTTCAAAAAATTACGAAGGAAATTTTCGAGGACAGAAATCTCTGCGAGTCGTGAATGGAATTTCATGATACTTGAACCACAAAATGATTACGTCAATATCGAGATGATGACAGTTTTTTTTCAGTAAACTAGTCTCTATCTTCATATATTTCGTTAAATGCAAAAATCGATAAGGTAGGAACCATAGCACATCCCCTTGAAGAACCATGTTTTTCTTATAAAATTTAGTTTATGCTATAGTAACACAAGTTTCCAGCGAAATGCGTCACACAATCTAAATCAAGATTAGGAAAGTCTACTTGCATTCACGTACTATTAGTTTAAGATCAGGTAGATTCTATTACGTTTATCTCTTATACACGCAGTCAAGAACTTTCTATTTGCGAGTACGTGACTAAAATTTAATATACTCCGTGGAATTAAACATTTAACGTTATAAATTAAACTGCATAGCCTTGCTGCATATTGTCGATTACGGTCTATTATTTAAATTAATGAAACTGTGAAGTTTCTAAATTATGCCACAGACATTGTGTGCATTTAATATAAAATGGAAAGGTTATTTTAAACATACTTAAGTATAAAAAAAGTCGTATAAATTTTATGAGCAGAACAACTTTTTAAAACGCTTCTAAAAATCTGTAAAAATATACCGACTGCTGTAATAAATTCTCATTTATCAGAATGATCACCTACAAAATTTTTCCACGAACAATTTTCAAAATTAAAATGAAATCGAAATCTTTGTACCGACGCCGTATAAATACACTCCAGCTCACTAATAAACCTTACTTCAAGCAATTAGGAAACGTCGGGTCCTTTATAAACAGCCGCTTCATTAAACAAACTCGCTCCATCTGAAAATCAGCTTATACACGGTAAAAGCGCTGTACACATGCGTCAACTCTCTCTCTCTCTCTCTCTCTCTCTCTCTCTCTCTCTCTCTCTCTCTCTCTCTCGACTGATCCATACGCGATCGAATAATCCCGAAGCGAGTGAAAAAAGAAAGGTAAAATATAACTGTGGAAAGTTCGTTCTCTCCAAGACACACACATGCTCAGAGGCTGAACACACGCCACTTTAGCCGCTCATAAAAGCAACGTGAAGTGGCTGGGCTCTTCTATTCCTCTTCCGCGCTTGGCAGTAGCTGCCCTGGCGATGCGCGCCGAAACGGGGGGGGGGGAGGCTAAGTAGTCGGGAGGAAAGAAAATAACGAGGAAAATGAAGGAGAGAGAGAGAGAGAGAGAGAGAGAGAGAGGGAGGGAGATAGAGGATGTGCTCGAGGCATTATGAGATGAGTAGGTGCGTTGTGTTTTCTCTCGGTCAATAGTAATGTACTGCGCATAATGCATTCTGTGTGTATTGATTGATGCTCTCTTCTCTGTACTAGTGATTACTTTGCCTCGCGCATACACGTTGTTGTTATTAATGCGATCGGATTATGATAGATGGACGATTATGGGAGCGGGTGGAGTTTTGCTTTGTTCTTTTCCTGCTTTGAGTATATATTGATGGAAATCTGTGTATGTAATGGAAAATGATTTCTTTATTGATCCGGTGTTCGAGCTTAGCTCCAAAGTCAACGACAACAAAAATGGAGCCTTTTATTTTGTTCAATGCTGTTATATTTTTGTAAATTTCAAGCAGTAAAAGGCTATCCAGAGATGCGTATCGAAATACCAAAAATGTAAAAAAAATCGACTCGTAGCGCGATACACACGGAGAGACTGGATAAATCCTCTCTATCCCAGTGTCCCTTCTAATTCAGCGACGCAGCAAATAAAAAAAAGCGGGTAAAAACTAAATTCTGATCCTTCGGAGGACACTCGACAAAATCCACGTCCCATACAAACCTTCAATTGGTAAAGTCGAATTTCGCTCCGCGCACCAGAGAGAAGAGAGAGAGAGAGAGAGAGAGAGAGAGAGAGAGAGAGAGAGAGAGACTCCATTGAAAAACATTGATTAACGCAGCGCGTGTGTCGCCACGCTCTGTGTATAACCTGGCGATTTTATTCCGTGCCTATTTCCATAGAGGAAACTTTTTATCGCGGCGAGCGATAGAGCAGAAAAAAAACTGGGCAAAAAGCTCGGGGAGCATTCGATATGGGATTAGGCAGAGAGGCCACTACACTGCGACTTAATGTGGTAAACTCGATCGCGCCAATCGAATTCCGGAGTGACCAATTCAATTTTCGATGTGAGAGAGCTGCCAGCAGCCGTCGCCCTCCTAGCGTTTTCCGCTTCGACTTTTCCGTCTTGTTTTTCCCCGTTTTATCTCTCTCTCTCTCTCTCTCTCTCTCTCTCTCTCTCTCGGCCTACGCTTACCCGGAAGTCGAATTCCATCGGATAGTCACTTTTATTGCGTAACGTTAAAGCATTTTTATGCTATAATGTTACAAATACGTCGTGCCGGAAGTTATTGGTTAGCGTTCGTATATTACGTCTGAGATTTTAAGTCTTATTTACTGGGAGTGACGTTTAGGTTCATTTTTCTTTGATTTATGATAATAATACGTTGCTGATTTTGTCCTTGATAGTATAAGAAATGATTTATTGCGGACTATTTTACTTGTTCTAAATATTTAGAATTTAAGTGTTCATAAGCAGATTAAGTACCAGGAATGCAAGGTTTTATAGAATAATTACATTCTATCGAAACTATAAACGTACCAGCCATTAATCCATTTTGAGATCAATAATGGAATTTCTATTCGAATACATAGACGCATTAATTTATTATTATTATTAAACAATTTTCATTATTATCCCTAATTTAACTAAAGCTATTATTGAATGGATGGTTTCAACGTTTATATTACTATGCAGCAATACATTATTCAAATTTCATTAGGTAAAGATTTCAAATTAACGAATAACATTATTTTTCATTTCACACTTAAGTTAAAACTAAATGTTCTTACTTGTATTTTTTTATAAAGCTATTGCACAAATAAAAATCTTGAAAATTGGCGGAAGCTATTCATAATACGTAAGAAAACTAAGTACGTATAACTATTATAAAATTTAAATATTTCTTTCAATTCAATCCACGTATTCATACAATTCACTCCGCAATCTTAACATATTTATATTCTACGATGATCAGAACTATTTTACGCATTTCTAAAAAAGACTTTATCTTCAAATTTGAACTATTCTATTTTAGCTGATTTATTTTCGTGATCGATTGTATATTGCGAACAAAAGCGAGCTTCTGAATCAACTCCCTTTGATGACCACTCGGATCTTGAAAGTACTTTCCTCCTTTTATGGAATTCATAGCTATACCGGGTGAATTCAAAAATGTTTTTTCTTATAAAGCTTCCTTTCATTCCCGTAAAACGCGATAAAAAATAAAATCACGCCAAGACGTAAACAATTTTGTGAGTGGAAATCCTGTAAAGGGCACACTTCGGTACCACAAAGTTTATATCGAGATGAAGGATTTCGAAAAAAATGTGCTCAATGAAAGAATGCAGCTCGAATGTCGTCTTTGTATAATAAGTCGCATGAAACTTACATTTGCATGATTTAAGTAACTTTTAATAGTGTTGCTTCTATTTTTTAAAATTTGTGAAGTAACAAGACTTTATGCGCCCTATAATTTTTAACCAAGCATTTCTATAGATTTATTATATCTTGGCTGTACTATATTCCTTATCAAATTAAAAATACGGATTCATAATATATTGTTTCAATTATAACACTTTTGTATCCAGGACTCTTGTGGTCATTAAAATCAATGATCCTTAGAAGCTTATAAAATCATAAACTTTCAAAAAATTGAAAAATATCAATATGGATTCATCTGCTATTTCAAATTTGTTTTCACTATACTATACTATGACACGCACTTAAACGTTACACACACACACACTCATTGCTCACAATTTTCTAGAACCCAGCTCTAAAAAAATATGAGCGAGAAGAGTTTACGGTCAGAGAGGCAGACACAAGAGGTGCGAGAACGAGAGAGAGAGAGAGAGAGAGAGAGAAGGGCTACCCACAGAAACGACGTGGTAATAATTCCCGGGGGATGGCCGGTTGTATACGTATATTCCCGACAGCATCCTCGCATAATAATAAAGCGCCGGACTATGTCTGTCGGTGCGGGCAACGAAAGCGACGCGCGAGTAATATAGTCGGACGCGTCTTGCAGGGGGCATCGGTCCGCGCGCGACCGACTACGTTATATATTTGCCGACGCCGTCGAGGCGCCTGGCCGACGAAATACGAGACGTGCGTCATTAGGGGCACACAACCCCTTGTCTATCGTCCATATGTGTGCAGAGTGCGTGGGTGTGTGGAAGAAGAGATGTGTCAGTCTGGAGAGAGAGAAACAAAGAGATCGTCGTTGTTGTTTAGAGAGCAAAGGTGTTTTTGCGAAGAAAAAACGTTTAATTTGAGGATTTGTTGCTCGGTAGACGTTGCAGTCGATGGTCGTTTGGTTTGGGAGATAGGTGGGACTTTTTTAAAGACAATAAGCGATGATGAAAGTCTTAAGCTCGCGTAGATTGCCTTTTGAAATGAGTATCAGCTTTGATTGTATAAATTTGTAAAAAAGTTCGGAAATTAGAAGGTAAAATGATTCTTGCGAACCAGTTTAAGCACTTTTTATTCGATGAACATTTTGGATGTTCATTAAATACGTCCCTCTTCAGCGTTCACTCTTCTAAAAGTATATATATATGCGCGGTTCAAGAGGGACGTGTGTAATAGACGTTCGAAACTTCGGACATCGAGTTAAAAACGTTTTAACAAGTTCGCGAGGATCATTTCATTTTTCAATATTCACCATCACGAGCGTGTTAGCGATTAAATTCTGAAATTAACGTTTTTTTTTTATGGTTACATCGAATAAGTAGCGATAAAGTATCGGGAATATTCTATTTATTTATTTAGTTAGTGTTTATGCACACGGTACAAACAATTAGAAATGACATACACTGCTTCGCCTGATTTTCATAAAAAAACGCGGTGAGGTTTCAGCAGAACTTCAGTGTGCCTTTTACTCCCGTAACAGTCCGCATACCGTCCAATAACCGCAATTTCCTCCTGACTTATTTTCTTTTTTTCTTTTTGTTTTCGACAAAATCCAATCAATAAGCACAATACCTTAAAATAAAAACATTGAAAATGCAAGTTTTAAGTAAACCTGCAGTTTCAATCACAATTAGTTAATAAAGCAAAATACGTACAGTATTAACGTCGGATATATGTGAATTCCATTAAAAACTTGGGTAGCTACTGCACTCGCAATGGACGTATCGCGCACGAGCACTTGTAAATGCTCGAATCTGCTCCATCAAAGTTTGGAATACGCCAGTGGTATATACGGGCTACTACTGGCCACACGAACCGTTCCCACACCTTCGTATCCGATCGCTATATATGTATATTGCACTCCGGTGCACCTTACAATTTGTGAAACTCTCGGACAATGCTCGCGGAGTCGTAAGTACGGAGACGGGACAAATCTCGCAACGGACAATAGCTCTTAGCTCCCCTGCATGTGGGATCTAGATCCTGGGATCGCTCGACAACTTACTTTTTTTCTTCTGCAATACACGACAATGATACGAGTATTAGTTGAAAATTTGCAGTAGATTAATCAAATGAAGAATATCCGTCTTAAATAAGTAAATGAAGTAAAATTTTCGCCAGTTTCTGCATAGGATTAGCATAAACCAGCTAATCTCGTAAAACTGGAAGGATTAATTAACCGCCAACTACTAGCCACGTTAAATGTGAAACAATTGCATGATACATGAACGGAACACTATAGGAGTCGCAATTACGAGAAATGGATTGACACAGGGCCTGGGACATTAGCAAAGCATGTAATAATTCATCTTATAGGAAGGGGGGGGGAGGATAGAGAAGAAAGTGACAATGGAGTGACAGGAGCAAAGTGGAAATTGAAAACATAGCCTCGAATCGACTTTGCTCCTCTCGCAGAGCTCCGAGTGTATAAGCGCTTAATACCTCGAACCGCGTACATTCGAAATCACCTTACGACTTAGCTAGCGACGGATTTCCCTTGTCTTCCATGCATTTTCAATGCTTCACGAGTGTCCCGCTGTATTACCTGTCTCGAATCGAGCCCTAAACCTGCGACATCTGAGTTTGCTAATCCTTTGGTAATCATTATTTTAGATAACCGGTCGACGTATTATACATATAATACTTAATTAATCGCTATTTTCAGTTTCATAGAGCATACGAAATTTCCAAGAGTTGAAGTAAATATTTAATGTTCTACAAAAAAAGTGCATCCGCAATTAGAGATTAGACTTGATTTCACAAAAATTCCGCGAAAGTTGAATCAGCTCCTGCAGTGGCTAATGCAGGGGATCAAGATTGCGACTCGACAAAGGGAAGATGGATTGCATCAGCCTGTATAGACGCTAGACAAGTAGCCGTCGCGGTGGCGTTGCAACTTACAAACACTCATATTTTCGCATCCGCGTCGCGTCATGTGACACAAATGGTGGAAATCCCTAAAAGATCCGTAGCGTCGGCGTCGGCTTGTTCAAGTAACTCGCACAGCGGGTGAGAGAGAAACATAGGGAGAGACGCCATGCAGCTAATGAAGACGATGATGGATCGTACAGTTTGGTTTGTACGCACGAGTGTTGGCTGCAAAGAAGAGACACGCGCGGAGCGTTCTTGATGACGTCCTGCAAAAGTCCCCGGTGCGCCGCTAAGTGAAGGACGAACCGCAGCGAGATGCAGTATACGATGCTCTTTTTCCCTTGCCTGCGTACGCGAAAGTGCGGAGCTTTTCTTTTCTCTTTACGCGTGTACTGAAAGACTGGATTTCCATAGAACTCGTTTGTATTATTGCTTCCTTATGAAGGATGACTTTGTTATCGTGAAAAACACTTTTCTCATTTCATCTTTGTTTTTTGTAATTTTTCTTCATCATTTGTATCATATGGTCGCACATGTATAAGGCATAAATAAAGGGAGGATTTAGATAAGCTGCTCTGTAGCAAGCCTAAAACCGCACTTTTCCAGCAAAGGAATCTTTCCACTGTTTTGTATGGGAAATTATATTATTTTCTTTTAAAACTCAGTATCGCGTCGATTTGAACAATAATGTTAAATTTTTATTTAGTAAATCATGAAATATTGCAGAATACTATAGGCCCGCAAAGTTTGAATACTGAAAATCCCTATATTTTAGGAGTAGTCAATTTATTTAGATAATTATATATATTTTTATATTATGTTATGTTATTTTATAACACGTTATTATGTTTATATTATGTTATTTTTATATTATATTTGTTATATAAAAATAAGTCATTCATAATAAGAGTCACTTAAGTTTTGACGTATATAATGTTTATAGTGTCATTTTGACTATTTTACTTTTACGTAAATATTGATTAGATTTTTAGTAGTTTTTCAAAAATTGGCTTGTTACTATGTAACTTAGAATTTTATACCTTTAAGATAACTGTAAGTTTTTAAAAAAATACCTATAAGTTTTCGACGATTGTACTTAAATACAATAATTAATTAAATTATATTATATATTATTTAGAACCTTGAGAAGGATCATCAGAATTGAGAAATTCTGTAAAATGATCGAAACTAAAAAATAATGGTAAATGAAAAATAAAGTGGATTTGTGATGACCATAACAGTTGTTTAATTAATTATTACATAACACAATCATCAGAGCCTTATATAAAATTTAAAAAAAAATTTCATTTGAAAAGAAAAGTTTTAAATTCCAAAAGCTGGTAAATATTCCAATTTAAATAAAGAAAATATTTATATGAATATTATCAAATTAAACAGAATAACTCCGAACCGTTTCGAATTGTAAACTGATACGATTATTCAAGTTAATAGTACCTTATAAAATCAGATCGAGCCATTTGCGTTTGTAAATTGGTAGGATTATTCAAATAAGAATAGAATTTTAGTAAATATTCGCAACTTGGGGTTAAAATATAAAGCTTTTACCAGCCTTTGGAAGTGGTTCGAGTTTTTATTTACAACAACTCATAGTTAGAATTTATATTAAATAAATATAAGGCTACACCTGAATAAATCTGAGAAATGTTTTATTATTTATTATTTGTTGATGTTTAAACGATTATAAAATTATTGACCTGTATAATAAAATATTATATTATAAAAACTATATTATAAAATATTGACCATTTTGTTAAAATTAACCTCTAATGTTTTTATTAAATATATATAAAATATTTAAAATAAGTAATACCTGGTCATAAACATGCACATACATTCTTTCTGATTCAATCTTGAAGTACGCGATTCCAAAACTAAAGCTCCATGCCAAGTTAAAATGTTTAATTATACTGTCTCAAAAAGGAACAGCGTATGCAAGCTTCTCAGCGTGAAGACTGCATGCAAATAAATAAAAAATTTATTGCTATTTATGCATTTAGGACGTCACAAAATACTGGCTTACAATTTTGCATATCAACTTACGTCTAAGATACGGCTTTTTGTCATTTTTACTGATGAGTCTAACTGATGATTTTTAACTAGGTATCAAATAAGATCATTATATAATTTAAAAATGAATGTATCCATCGAAATTAGTATATCTCTCCTTCTCGATCTCTTCGAGCCAAAGAAATAACATTATTAGTTGTTATATATAGAATATATATTTACATGAATTCTTACAGTTATATATTGTAACAGGGTAGGATTTGGAATAGAAGAATAAAAATACGCGGTGCATTACCGCACTGGCCTCGACTCGGCATCAGATCCTACCGACAACTCCATGCCGGTATTACAGGGATCTTCCATTCTCCAACGACTAGCTCCAGACTAGCTCCTTGCAAATCCGCTGCCCGTTATAATATGTTATAATATCAGGTAATAAACATGCTTTTAATATAATCTGCGTTACTGACTCAAAAGGTCAAATTACTACAGTCTACGTCGCGCACTGTCGCTTGGTCGTTTGCTCCTTGGCGTTTTTTTGATGCCTCGTTTCCTTTTTCTCGTTTCCTCGAATATTATCTGAGGCGAGGGCGATTCACAAGAAATATTACACATGACACACTCAGGTGAATTTAGATCAATCACCTCAGGTTCTTCTGCACGTCGCCCATAATAAGTAGTGAACGACGGCATATAAGGAGAAGCAGGCGATGGCGGTAAAATTTTCAGAACCTGTGTTTAATTGGACTCATCCGAAGGTACGGCGGGAACTCGTACTTCTTCTTGCTATTTCGACAAGATTTCTTGACCTCTACAAAAACAAGTGAATGAACTGAATGAGCAGAGCCTCTAACGGTTTTGCTTAATCGATGCTACTTTCTAGTTCCAACCGGATCTCCTCTCAGTAGCTCTTCCACAAGTAAAATAAGCTTACACTCTAAAACGGTGGTTCAATTGCAGCAGTAATGATTGACAGATCGACAGCAGTAGACGATATGAAGGATAACCATTGTATTAGTGCGATTCGAACAATCGTACGGGCCCTACATTTAGAGTTTCAATGTACAATTGTTGTATATGCAACCCCAAGTGATCAAGTGATATTTGATACTTTTGTAAAAAATTCTCATATATAATTATATATAATAGCATCCCCCGTCGCGGCTTCGCACGCGCTAAAACGCATAGATGTAATATAATAATTGTTTAAAAATGATTTTCTGAAAAAATGATAGATCTATAAAATGTCTGAATATATGACATTCTTTCTTGTGTTTTTATTTTATGGTAATAAAATAAACTGATTTTCAGAGTTACCAGTCCTTGAGAGACCCACATATAATTGACCATGGGAAAAACAATCTGATCGTAAATCAATTCCTACGGATTTAAACGTTTGACCTTTTAATTGTAATAGCGATAAGTTTGACAGGAAATTGCAGTCTTTTGAATTTGAAGGGTAAGTCAGTAGGAATCATAGGGATTCAAGGAATTTTATTATATTACTACGCTACGCGTATGTAAAGTAGTCCCTAATACATTTTTTTCATAATTTATGATATATTTTAATACAAAACCTAGCCTATGTTACTCCACGATGCAGAAAATGTATCATATCAAAATTTCGTTGTGATCGATTAAGTAGTTTTTGAGATTTTTATAACCATACAAACAAACGCTGTCTCTTTATTATATTAGTATATAGTATGCATACAAGATAAGATAAGATTATTATATATATAAGTAGTTATATATAAGTATATATAATTATACATGGATATTGTCTACATATAATTGTATATGGTTATATATACCTGTAGTGAGGTTATTGTACTCAATTAATAAATATTTGAACTTTCTAAAAAAAATTCAGTAAGTGAAATTTGGTACTATTTATACCCTGAGCGGTGATTTTCTCTTGCAGGAGCAAGAACCGTGTCGCGTCCTAGCATAACGATGTGCAATATATGAAAGACCATGCATAATTGTCTACAGTTATGAATGATTATGTACGGTTATATAAAGTTTTATATAATTATATATAATTATAAATAACTATATTTATATATGTATAAATGTGCATAAGTGAAAGTAAAAGGTTCTGAGTTGAAAACTATACACAATTATATATAGTTACAAAGAGATAATATGCATATAGAATATACATATAATTATTATAACTGCATTAAGCAGTTTATCACGCGAGGAGAAATAATTATGAATACTTAAACTTTTTATATTGAAATTTATTGATATTTCAAACAAACGATTCTTAAACACGTCTAATCTACGACGTGCTCATTTTTGACTATCGAAAAAAGACTTAAATTTGAAAATTATTTATTAAAATATCTTGCACAATTCTTGAGTTATATTTTTAAATATGGTGTATTAATTTATTTTTGAAGTTTGTATTTCATATATATTGGAACAAATAATTAAGTTTGAGAAAGCTAAGTGTCGATGAAATGGCAGTGATTTTTTACATTAAAATGCATTAATATAGTAATTTTCCACAAAAATGAATATATTACAAATCCGACTAGACGGAACGTTAGCTTCTTTTACAATAATTTTCTCAATACTTTTATAATAATTTAACAATAATGCTTTCATTCTACAATTATGAGCAGATAAACTAATTTTATAAACACTTTATTCAAGATATCCGATGCTTTTATAACAAACTTTTAGTCTTTATTCAAGGATACTTCATTAACGCAGTAATTAAAACTTTTGTATGCACAGAAAAAGTTTCGCTCCAAAAGCTATTTTCCCCTTTTAAAACGCAGACTTAAATCCTACCTCCATAAATATACAGAAAGTGTCTTTATAATTATTTCTACGTAAATAGTAAGGGTTTTAACCACAAGTATTCGAATACATAAATGAAATTCTTCACAATACTGCGTCCCTTTTTAGGTTTGGAAAAAAACGAATCCACTTTGGCGGTTCGTGAATAAATGCCCGAGCATTCGCAGAATTTCCGGAGTCAGTAGCGTCGTCAAACTTTTTAGACACGACGTGGTACGCAATATAACGTTTTCAAGACGATAACACAAAGGGAAGCGCCAACTTTATGCTTTACTACGGCGCTGAGAGAAAGAGGGTGAAAAAAGTTTGGCAAAAGTTGCTGAGAAAAGTCGTGAGTCAAAAGCTCGTCTTTGGTTACCTACGTGCAGTAGCAGCTGCCGCTACGAGCAATGGAACGCTGCATCCATTGTGATCGCCTTACCAAACTCGAACCTTTTCTACTGAAGCAACGAATAACCATCTAATAGTTAGCGTACTTATATAGGAATTGGTGATTCGATTGATCGTTTGATACTTCATTAACTAATTACACTAGTATACATTATTTAAATGAGCATTCTGTTAATTTGTAAATAATATTTTTGCTGTAGCAATAAATGAGCAAAAAGGGGCGGGAGGGAAGGGGGGAAGAGAGCTAGAAAGAGAAAAAAAGAAAGAGCTTGAGAGAAAGTGAGAGCCTGGGAGGAAATACATAACAGTTCGGAGCGGATTTAGTGGAAAGGAGACGAACGTAGTCAGACTAAGAGAGAGATTTCGAAGCGACTCGCGCAGAAGGAAAAGAAAACAGAGTGAAAGAGATAGAGGAGAGAAACTTTCGCGACAGATTCAACGCAGAAACTTTCCCGCAAATTGGACCGACGATGTTGACGTCGTTATCGTGTTACCTATACACTTTTTTTTCTATTTCTTCCACATACTGTTTCTTTTGCTCTTAAGTGGAAGACTGCAGCTTCATTCTAATGCGAAGGAATAAAGAGTTATCGAATTTTCCATGCCTCGAATATAGCCACACATCGTATTTTCAACAATTATGCAATTACTTTTCATCATCGAAATAATTTTTCATAGAGAATCATTCAAATAATTCTGCCATTTCACTTCTCTTCGTATCAATGCCCAGAAGAAAAGCTCGTGTCAAATGCGATCAAGCGTTGTTCAACGGGATTTCAATCGCCTGCACAACGAGCAAGAGAAGTTCCAGGTCAGCGCTCCTCGCGACGATGATGCGTCGGTGCGTATCGCACGTTTATATATATATACATTTATGGATTTAACGCCCGAACTTTTTTCATGCCGCGCGCGGAGAAAAGGCGCGACCGGAGGAATCCAATTTTCCGCGAAATTGTGGCGTAAAGCTTTTTAAGAACGTGCAGTGCATCGGCGAAAGATCAGTGAATGCACGAAACGACCCTGTGTATGTGTGGGTAACATGTACTTTATGCTTATGGACGGGGAAAGTGCGCCATTACTTGTAGTGTTGTTTTGTGTGGAATTTGAAATATTAAGCAAGAGTGTCGTGTAATAGCAAAGTTCGGTTGAAGTATGTCAATATCTTAATAACGAAAAATGGGTTTTCTTTTATGCTCTAGAGCTGTAATATCCTCTACTTGCAGTATTGTTTTTTTTAAATTTTAAACATGACTTTTGCATGAGCATCTAAAAAGAAAATATTTGTAATTTTATAAGAACGAGGATATTTTAAATGATTTTATATAGTATAGTATTTATATAGTTATGTTAGTGGTATCATAAAATTTATCGTTATAAATGCATTACTTTTTATGATACAGGTGTGACGTCGAGAGGCGGCGCACAAACGTTTGTTAAAATATGTTTTAGAGCCTGGACTTGCGTCCAATAGCTCGGGACTCTTTATAGGAATGCTCTTTGGGAGTGAGTGTGGGTGTTAGTATATTTATACGTTTTGCCCAGCGAGCAATTTGCCCCTGAACAAAT
>UELV01134133.1:0-38397 GCA_900490015.1 Megastigmus stigmatizans | reverse complement strand
GCACTTGAGAGCATTCGATGAGCCTCAGCCGCAGTTTTCTTCAAATGAAAGCAGAAAATCAACACTTCCCGCAAATGACGAGAATTAGGCTCGAAAACTGACATCTTCGATCGAGAATACACTTTTGATGCAAACACAAATTCACTTATGTGCTGCTATCGTTATGTTGACAGATGTCCAAGCTTACTGTATGAAATTTTTGACCTGCCTATTTCAACCGGCACTTACCGCTGCAGCCATCTATCGAAAAACGGCGGAAGCAAAGTTGTACACCTAATACTTTAAAATTAAAAAAAGAATTGCTGTACGATGTTATTATGCATGCATTACCTATACATGTACATTTATAGTGAATGGTTATAGATTATGAAATATTTTTCGTTTTTTCTCTTACTAAAATTTGTACTTGCACTAATTGAAATAAAAGATACAAATGAAAATATGCAATATAATAATATACAGATTTGACTTGCCTAAAAGGTAACAAAAACAATAATCCTCGCATAAATTAAAAATTCCCTTTTAAAAATACCAATTTTCTTTTAATCTCCTTCCATCAAGGATCAAATGAAAAAGGTGTAATCTCATATTCCTAGCGAATCAAAATGATCAACTTCCAACAAAACCCACTAAGTACATATACGAACATTGTATAAAGAAAAAGGTCAATCGTCGCGCAATCGCGAGTCGTTAAATTATTGTCCGGCGTAAGAGCCGCGCGGCCGCGCCTCCATAATTCAATCGGCCGTTAACGATAAATGCGTTAAATCAAGCCCTACAAGCACTTAATACCGTGTATTTAAAGTGACGTAGGTGTTAAAAAAAACGGCCACTCGCCGCATCTCGGAAGAGAGATAGAGATAGAGAGCGAAAGATCAGAGGGAGAGAGAACAGCTTGCAGCTGTATAGTAGTTACCCTATATATAAGCGATCCCCAAAGACCACGTCTCATTTCCCCGATAGAGCGCCGAAAGATCCGTCGTGAAACGAGCCTTGGGAAAACTGTTCCCCGGAGTGGAAGAGGGAGAGAACGGGGGAGACACATTAGTCGGGAGCTTTTTTCGAAAAAAGCCCGTGTCACGAATGCCGTACAGCTTATATAGCGATCATGCGTGTGAAGGATAAAGTACGCCGCGACGGCTGCTGTCATCCTCTCGAGAAAAGGTCTAATTATGTTTTTCGTAGAGAGGGAAAACAGATCGGCTAATATAGCGTCAATAGCAGCGCGGAGTCACGTATCGTAAGCACGGCGGCTGCTGCAATGAGAGCCATTGCCAAGGACCCTGTTTATCTTGGCGTAAATACGTTTCCGAGAGGTATATCGAGTCGCGTATGCTCACGTTCGAAGGTATACGAGTCACGCATCTAGCGATAATGCGTCCGCGAGAATGATGTACGAGAGTACATACACGCGGCGGCGATCGCGATGTCACACGCGTAATAAATCTGTACCGCGATCCACGAATCAGTGGCGTATTTGCCTTGCGACGTACGCTCAACTTCTTTCGTTGCAGCGGCTGCAAGAGCATCGAAATGGAGAATGGCCACTGCAAATGTTGTACTTTTTGTTGCAGGCAATCCTCAACCCAAGTACAGGTGGTTCAAAGATGGACAACCGCTCGTCACTGATCTCACGGCCGATCACTTTTACCGAATACACAATACGCGGAGGGAAGACTCGGGTGTTTACTACTGCGTCGCAACCAATGAAGTTGGCTCCATTTTCAGCGAGAGGATATCTTTTTCCGTGGCATGTGAGTGTAACTTTCTTCATAGATATTTAAACCCATCGTCTAGTTGATCCCATATTTTTTCTCAAAGAGATATTTGGTCAATTGCATTTGATCAGCAGCTTCTTTGTGTGATTATAATTTTTTTTCTCTAAATAATATTAACATATTAAATATAATTTGATACAATATACAACAAATATTTATGGTGTATAAGACAGTTGTGAAACAACGGTACTCCTAAGTCATGCAAGTTCCATAAAAAGCAAAAAATAAAAAAATACAATCATAATATTAACTATCTTGTTGAGTAGAAAATATTTGAATTTGGAATTTGGGATTTGGGGGTCAATAAGTATTTAAATCGAACAGAATTTACTTAAACATTCTTCGGATTAAGTTTTGAATATATGATTATCTGAATTTTCAAAAATAAATTCCACTACCTATCGCAAGTGCAATACTTAGAACCGATGTTCTAATTTCCAATACAGAAGATTACGAAACAACATTGCTCTGTATTTTAGATTATATTTACATTAAAATAAACGAATCCGATTAAAAGACGTAGTTACATTTGCATTGACCTAAAAAAGCACACTGTACGGATTCAAATGCAAACAATGTCAAAGACAATGCCTAGAGAGAGCAAGTCTTGCGCACGACGTACCTATAGCAAAGCTGATGCGAGCGCGAACCCATAAAGTACGGCCAATCTACATATACATATATATATATATATGTGTGTGTGTGTGTGTGTGTGCGTTTGTTTTACGCCGACAGACATGGGAGTGTTCGAGGACATGGCCGAGCAAACGATAGCGGCGCCGTCCGGGAACGCGGCCATTCTGGAAATGCCGCACATCGAGAGTCACCCGGCACCGGAAGTGATTTGGTCGACTTCCGACGGCACCATTCCCTACACCATTAAGTATGCCATGGTTCATCAGAAGCTCCTAATACTCAATGCTTCCGAGGGCGACGAGCGCTCTTACAGGTATTATAGTCACAGGCCCACACATTTACCTCCCCATCGTACTCATTTTTCCCCAAGATGTGTCTTCGAATCTTGAGCTCGGATAAATTTGCTGACTGCAGTGCTGCGATACGTTTGTTAGTGATGCAGGTAGTGCTGATGTTGCAGTCGTGTAATAAATCCTATACTGCACATCCAGAAAAATTTTATATCATAGTTTCGTACACGCGTTACTTTTTTATATACAGGCTGATTTTTGTAAAATTGCTCTCCATCTAATTTGAACAAAAACTCGATAAATTTTAGAAATATTTCTTTTTGAAATTTCGGTAGACGCTTGTGAACTCGCGTTCCAATTACCAATTCTTCTACACTGTATTTTCGCGACTCGAGAGCGTGAGAGGCGGGAAAGAATCCATATCAGCGGCTTGTTAAGAATTATTCGTGTGTAAATAAAGCCGGTGTATATGCATGAATGAAAAAAATCAGAGTGATTAATTAACCTACTGCAATGGTGCACTGAGCGAAAAGAACAAAACAGAAAGTAGGATAGTGGGAAAGTGTTAGTCAATCGAACTGATTACGCTTTTTTTTCTTTTTTATTTTCATCTTCCGCAATTCGGAGCTTTGTTCTCGCAAAGCAGAAATATATGACGTATTTAGAACAAATGGACAGATTCGCACGATGATTATTCGGAACATTCTATATCCATTTGTATTTTATTTCTGCTATTCCTTAGCATGATTATGATTCAAAATGTAAAATAGATAAGGTTTTATGTCTTATTCTAAACGAAAGAAATCGTTGTAAATACGTTAAAAAAATATATGTCGCAAAGCATCGGAAATCTCGTTTAGCAAGTCAGATGAAAAAAATACTTATTTGGATTTCTCTTCCCAACATCTTTCCTGCCACGGTTGTCACGCTTTCTTTGACTTTAAAAAAAAATGTCTCAATCCGTAGAGCGAGAGCCATCAACACGCAGCTGGGAAAAGAGGAGAACAGCCCGTTTTTCAAATTGAAAGTGACCGGGGATTCGAACGCGGAAGTAGCGCCCACGATCATCGTCAAGCCCGAGGATACGAAAATAATCAAGGATCAGGGAATGACTTACTTGCATTGCATCGCTAACGCCAGGTAAATTGCATCTACCCATTATTCCACGTTGACTTTGTGCGAACATGAATTTTTAATTCGAATCCGCTTTATATATGCATACACCGCCAATGAGCCTTTATAATACGGATTCAATATATTTTCCATAACGTGTTTCTAATATTCAAATTGTAATAGTACATGCGCTTTCTCTGCACTCGTTACAGAACGTCTTGCTGTTTTTAAATTTATCGAATATCCTAACCTATGTAATCGCAATAGATCATAAATTTATATCATTTTGCCTGAAAAACCAGACTAAATTCTTTAAATTCATTCCCCGGGCAATCGGTTACTCTGCAGTGCACAAAGTTTTTCGCTTCTTACAATGGTATACGCGATGCTCAAGCTGCTCTACAGCATGCACTGCATAACTGCAACTATATGCATATGTTGATTCCGCAGATCTTTGCACGAGCTGAGAACGATATGGATGAAGGACGACATTCCGATCGAGGACGCGCGAATATCTTATAACTTTAAAGACTCGTGGAACAGGACGCTGATACTGATATCGGCCAATTTGACGTACACCGGCGTCTACTCGTGCCACGTAGATCTGAGGAGCGGAGGCTATCCGACCATTAGCGTCAGTGCCAACGTCGAAGTCCTTGGTGAGTCTTGTACTCTTTAAGCGGATAACTTCGCCAGCTTTTACTCGAGGAGAAAATATTTAACTCGAAGCGATATTCGAGGAAATGTTGCATAAACTATATGTGCTGCAAGAATCATCCACGGAGAAACTCTTTGGCTATATCAAATTTATATATATAACAACCGGTGAAATATCTCAAAATATCGTTTGGCATCGTGGTAAATAATTAACGTAAGATTCAGCACAACGATGTCGTCACGATTTTGCATTTTATTGAAAAGTGAATGGATTTGCTAATTAATCGCAGGAAAAAATGAATCTGTGTACTGCATGGGGCCGGCGGAAATATATAATTATATTCATTAATTCACGAGGCTCCCCTGCACAGTCTTGAAATCGCGAGCGAATAGGGCACACAATAAGGGGTCGAATTCGCAGGAAGAGAGCTCATAGAATGATTTGGCGTTTGTTCGCTGCGGGCAAAGCATAGAAAGTCAAGCGAAACTTGGAAAGTGCAAAAGGCCCGCTGCTCTCGCTAAAAAGTGATTTTACTCCGCGAGCGATGCTATACGCGTTGGCACAACATACGCGATATCGTCCGTCGAATCGGTCTGTTAAATCGATGCCCGCGAGACTCACGTGCGTTAGGGTCGTTTGTGCCACGACGCATGAGCTAACGGAGAGACTTTTGTTTGTTTCGGTCGACGCGCGTGCAGAAAAGCCAGCCTTCCTGACCGACTTGAAGCGAGTAACCCTGAGCGAGTACGGGACTACGGTGACGCTGGCCTGCGACGCCGAAGGGGTGCCACCGCCGACCATTCAATGGTTTCGGAACGCCGAGCCCGTCGACAAGCTACTGGCCACGAGGTGAGCTCATCGCACCCTCTTCCTTACTATACTATATCCCCTTGCTATCGACTTTCCTGTCGGCGCGCGAGTCACCAGCTCGCTTCGATTCCATTGACTTTACTTGTCTGCACCTCTTTATATTACTCATGTACGAGTATATACACGCTTTACCTGAGGCTAGATGGATTTGCTGCGGCGGAAAGTTACAAACGCCGTTTTATCGATGTTCAGGCCTAGAGCGGCGGCGATGTTTGTAAGCTCGTTGTGGTTTTTATAGCTTCATTCAAATTTTAATTGTTTTACTAGCTGATTATACCACTAGATCTGTTGATACATAATATTATATCAATTAATTTATCGTTATATATACGTACATTAAATTTGTCTTGTAAAATTTTTGCTAAAATCATACTTGGTGAGCTGTATACCTGGTTAAAATACAATCTACTCTGTATTCACACGGTTTGATAATATTAAAATTAAACTTTCCTTAATTATATGGAAATGTAAAATTGCGTTTCTAGAAAGTGTATTCAATTCATGTGAGATCATCATATCCTTGATGAAAGTGAAACAAATTTGATTCGAGTCGTCAAACGAAAACGTCTTCTTGCTATAGAGGTCTTAATTTATATTCGAAAATGCTTTTAGAGAGTATATTTTCAACGCAATTATAAATATTTAATGTATAGTCAATGACCACGAGTACTGAGTACATAAGGAACTATTCGTGCAATACCATTCTGTGCCGTAGAGGACAAATTTATAGAAATTAAATTTGCGCTTTCCTGATAAATTATCGTAGCATTTAAAAAAATTTTTACTAAAAAATTCAGGTACGCAATGCAAGAGGACGGTTCGTTGACAATCAAGAAACTGACGATGGAGGACTCGGGAATGTTCCAATGTCTCGCGCTAAACGAAGCTGGCGAGGCGTCCAGCTACACTTGGCTCAAAGCTAAAAGTGAGTAAAAATCTCTTTCGACAGATAATTAGACTGAACCAAAGTAAAATAAAAGGAAAATTATGGGGAAGCAAGCTTCCCCTAATAATATACGTAGCACCTTACGACGATTCCGGGAATTTGTAGCCGAAATAAGGCAGCCTGGACGTTCCTTTTTTTTTCATAATTTTTTTGTCTGCTGTGCCCTGATCAATTCGCTGCCGGCGTCGTCCCTGACTTATAATGATTATACATGTTTTTTTTATGTTTATTGTGTGAGAGCAGAAAAATCGGAAACAGCGATGAGAAAGAGAAAGAGAACGGCCCGTCGAGCCGCCGGTTATGGTATCGTTGGAGTGCGCCAGGATAATCGTCGCTTTCAGTTCTTTCAGTACCCAGACCGTAAGAACCCCACGTCGTTCTTCCTCGACGTTGTCCATTTCTTTGGTGTTTTTAGTTTGCAATGTATTCTCCTCCTCCTCTATTTTTTTTACTTTTTTTTCTTTATTTTATTACTTTTTTGTTGCTCTCTTTTTCTACACCACGAATTGCAGCAGCAGCAGTAGACGAGGGCGACATCAGTTCTCACCCACTTTAGATATTGCACGGCTACAAAATTGGTGCGATATTCATGCCGGGATTTCATGCCAATTACATTATTGACAAATTAACGACGCGTTATTTATTTTAGCCCTACACTATTTCGGGTGTATTTTATATTGCGGTAAAGCATTTTCTTCGTTGTGTATAAAGTACCGACATCTCGTTTAATCATAGTATTGAGTTATACATATATAACAGCAGCACTAAATTAAAGTTATTTAGTTATTTTTTGAGTAAATATGCCTAGAATATTTTTCCATAAAATATTACTAAAAATTGCTATATAGTTCTCCTCTGTGCTATGGGTAATTAGGTCAAGTATAAAATAACTGAAGGCTTTTAAATGCTGATATGACATCAACTTATATTAATAACAATTTATAAATGCGTATAACATCTAGATTTAAAAAATGTTGCTATTGACCTTTGTTAGAAAGAACTGGAATTTTCCGCAATCATGTCCACCAATTTGTTAGCGTGTTTTTTGTGTATTCTTTTTATATTACGCATTCATAGGCACCTGCTTAGTATTAGATTGTTTATCGAACATAAGTTGTTATGGATTCTTATCGCTTTATTTATGTTATTTGCCATGGCGTTATTTGTTTGTCGGGTTTTCTCTACATTATAAACATAATAGCGGTGCGCGCAACTCCGTTCACACGTACATATATTTCCTACGGTACCTAGTGGCAAATTTTTGTGTACTCCAGCAAGCATAGAGCACGTGTGTTTGATTATGCATTATTTTGTAAAAATGATTTTTCTCTCACTAAATGTACGAGTATTTTCTTTCAATGTATGTGTTTTTGCTGTAAAAAAATGTGGTTTCGCGGTATACGAACAAGGTTGAGCCCTTTGCTCGAAGAGTATAGAAAAAAAGAACGCATATAAAGTGTGTAGTTTTTGATGACGTTTCTATACTCATTTTCCATGAGCTGTTGTACCTTAATCATTTTGTACATTTCACGCGATATACATTGAGATATCACACCGCAATCACACTACATAATAAATACACTATAGTGACGAGCATCTCATCATAGCACAAAATTTTATATGTTCATTCCTTTTATTACCTGTCATTATTTCCTTTTCATTTATATATGTATAGAGCACGCAGCAAAAGTCGCCACTTCAAGGCTTGCCACACACTGCTAACTTGCAGTAAAACACGCAGATATTGTAAATTGTTTCTTTTATGTTCTGTACAAAATTGTTGTTTGCAAATATTCTACGTATAGATGTGCGAATTTTGAATCCTATAGACTTTATATAGTTAAGCGAGTGAATGTAAGATTTAGTTTTGGTCATATATTTTGGTAATATATATTTTGATTTTGTCTGTATTGATGCATGAGTTGTGCACTCGTTTATTGTAGCAATGATGATTAAACATGGCTTTTATTAATTTTACAGCATCAATACCGATAATGGAAATTCCACCGCAAAATGTTACTGTGCTCGATGGCAAAGACGCGACTCTCAATTGTCGAGCAATTGCAGCACCAGTACCGAATGTCACCTGGATGTACAATGGTAATTTATTCATAAAATATATTTTATTCCTATATTTCATTACTAGGTATGCATCGTGTTCCAAATCAAGAATTGAATAGTTCATTTTTGACAATTGACATTTAATTTTTCGACAAATCCTTTTGCACACTGTTCATGATACACATACCTATGCTAATTATATATTCAATAATAAATTAATCATAATCTAAAATCAATTTATTTTCGATTGAAATATGATGCTATGTTAGCTTGTATGCATAATTTTATTGGTCATTCTAAATGTTAATATATTGCTATTTGACACACATCAATAATGAATATTTATTTCTTGGAACATCCTCATGTTCAAAAATGAAGGGTACGGAAGTAATAAATTTTGTCTTATTAGTGCCGATTAAATAGCTAAAAATGCATGGATCACGTGTGAGAAATGTTGATTGTTTTACATTGAACCTGATAACAATACAATAGGTTATTTAAATTCTTTCACATCTCATACATATACCTATTATATTAGGTCACCACGGATAATCTATATGCATTAAAAATAAAGGAAGGGTAGTGTTTGATAAAACCATCAGTCAATACTTTCCATTTTAAATGACCTTCTAGGTACATGTATTTGTATACACAGGCGTGGACGAATGCGTGTATTAGTATACACTTTCGCTCCTCTCACGCGACTTTGTTGGAGCATTGAAAAACGTCGTCCTCTATATAAAAAAGACGGAAAGTCGGGCATGTTATCGCTCTCGGGTGCATTAAACCGCTTGTGTTACGTTGTACCTCGAATTAGTTATTGTACGCAAACTGCGTTTTTCTTCAAAAGATCAAATTTATTCAAGACAATGTGTGTAGTTTCAAATCGATTTCAATCTCATTATGACGGATAAATAATTTATTATTATAATGACCGCGTATGAAATTATTGTTAAAAAATATTTTTACATTTGGTGGAATTGCAGATACGACGCCGGTCGAAATAGCAGGCCGAGTCCAAGTCCTGGAGAGTGGTGATCTTTTGATAGCGGACATTAAGCCGACCGACGCTGGAAAGTACACTTGCGTACGTGCTAACGAAGCTGGTTCCGTAAATGGATCGGCTTACGTTACAGTGTTAGGTGAGCGATTATTTTACCGCCAACTTTCCCATATACGTGTCTCCCGCGCACGTAAATGTTAGGCTCGTTTCTGCTGCAGGTAAACTAATGGAAAAAATCGTACATACGATGTTCTTTTACTTTCAGTGAGAACACAGATTGTCCAACCACCGGTCGACCAGTCGGTTCTTCTCGGCCACACGGCTAAGCTCAAGTGCGGGGTGTCAAATGATCCGAGCGTCAAATTCGACATTGCTTGGTTTTACAATTCCCAGTAAGTCGGCACATATATATATATATATAAGATGTCAGATGTCTTCAAGGAAGGCTATTTTTATCTTTTAAGACAAGTGCTGGAAATAATTATGTATCAATAGCTCGAGTAAGAAACGGTTCAATTTTTCTTTTTCGTTCTTCAAATCCAGTGGTATATATCCACCGTTTTTGTAGAACATATAATTGCTAGGATTTCTTTTGCAGAACATTAATTGTTTGTACGTAATAGGTTTTAAAAAATCATTTATGTGGACTATAAGCACTTAAAATAATCAAATCAAGTTCAACTTCATTGCGAAATCCTTTGTTTTTTGATGATTTATATATAGACCGATCTAAGTCACTTCTCACTGATAGATAAAGGTACCCTTGCGGTCAAGAACTTCAATAGAATTTTATTATTTTAATTTAAATTTATAAAACATTTCGTGCGCTTAATTCGTGTTATAAAAAAAAGAATGCAATAATAATCACCTGTAATTACATAAAAAAATGGAAAGTGAAGTCCAAGGTGAACGCTTCCACAAAGAAAAGTGCGCCTCGAAATAATCTCACATTGTTATTCCACAATAAGTCGGTATAAGCGCGTACTCAGCGATTATAAAAAGGAAAAGAAAAACTGAATGAATCGAGAGTGTAAGAATTTACGCGCTCTCGTTAAATCCGTAAGCAGAGCGAATCACTCGTTATATAGAAGAGAAGAAAAAGTCAGGATTTAGGCGCGCTCACGCGCTTCTAATCTCCTCCTGTTACAGAGTGATAAACACGCGAGCGAGCCAGAGAGTGAAGATGCAGAACGACGGCACGCTGGAGATCGGCGCCGTGCGAGCCACCGACGTAGGCGAGTACACGTGCTCGGTAGTATCGCCGGGTGGCAACGAGACTCGCACAGCAAGACTAAGCGTCACAGAGCTGCCCTTTGCACCGATCAACGTCGTAGCCAGTAGACTCGAGGAGATATCGCCGAGGACCATCAACGTCACTTGGGTGCCTGGATTCGACGGCAACAGTCGCATCAAGTCTTATATTCTGCAGAGACGCGAGGTTCCAGAGCTCGGTACGATGATTTCGGATCATATATTATCAGCTTCGCTAAGTACCTTTGTTTTGGGATTCACGAAATCAATATAGATTGTCACTAATCGTAGCTTCGCTCATCGGTTTTATTTTGCCGTATGGATAGAGCAACGTCGAAAGTTTTAGTGTTTAAGAGGATGCCGGAGTCGCCTGTTTTACCGACATTAGGTTTTTAAAACTTTTCTCTTTAACAAATTAACCAATTCACTTGAAACTTTTAGAGATGATCGAATAATCATAAATAGAACGTGCTCAGCCCAGAAATTTCCGAAAACTAAAATAATATAGAAGCTAGAGAAGAAAATACAAAATTTTTACTGATTTCAATTCAATCCAAGAGATGGCATGATTCTGACATTGCAATTATATTTCAAATTAGAAATATTATATTTACACAATTTATTGGTAATTTCAGGGCTAAGCGCGCTTCAATTATGATCATTCTATCATCTCCTAAAATTTCAAGTCAATTGGTTAATTTGTTAAAGAGAAAAGTTTGAAAAACCTTGTGGGTATTTCGATGTAGTAAGGGCGGGAAATTTAAATTTTTAGTGACTCCGACGTCCCCTTAAGCTCTTGCTTACCTGCGGATTATTTTTTGGTCAATTGTATATAATTTTTGTTTCGCCAAAAAAAACCATTATATTGCCGCACTTGATACTATAGGAATTCTCTAATCTATTTAATTTAATTTGAAATACTGAATGGAATTACTTGACAACCTTTCTAGTAAATTAAAATATGAATGATAATCCATATTGGTGGGCAAAGGACTGGAACTTATATGGATGGGGTCAAAGATAGTCTGAACATTTATCTTTGTTATTTATTTTTGCTCGAAATATTTGTAATTAAAAAGATAACATTTAATTTGAAAGCTTCTACAACTACTTTACACCAACATATAACGTTCATCGCAATACTAAAAACATTATTTTATCATTGCATGCGTTTATTTGCATCATTGCTTTATTCTCTAAGAGCATTAACATTTTTATTCTCTAAGAGCATCTAACATTTTTCGCATCTAACATTTTTATTTCACGCTTGCATGTATCAGTCACCTTGGTACATTCGCGAATTCGCAATGATTTTACAGGACCCCAGCCGGACTCCAACTTGAACTGGGTAACGGAGTACTTGAACATATCCGCCAACAGTCGCTGGGTGCTCTTCAACAATTTAAAAGCAGCGGCGGCCTATCAGTTCCGCGTCAGCGCGGAGAACAGCGTCGGTGAAGGACCGAGCTCCGAACCCAGCAACGTTGTTGTGCTTCCCCAAGAACGTAAGCTTAAGTTTACCGATTATTGCGGCATTTTATACTACCGTGAAAATACACGCAAATATTTCTCGTCTTTATACTAATATCAATACAAGTTCAATTTCCAGTAAAATTAAAATTCTAACAATTTTCCAAATAGATAATTCAGAAAGCTGATCTAAACTTACAAAGCAATTACTTCTTTCTTTTTTCGAAAACACGAAATAGATGCATTTCATGGAGCTTGTAATATCGCTAACGAGCCAATTACTTTTATCTAAATTTATTGTGTGAATAGTAATATTATCTATAAGCGAAACTTTAAAGAAGTTTTATTTTCTTTGATATTTGAAATACTCAGAATAATTTAAGGATTTAATATAAAAAGTTATTTTAGCTTTCATTGGTGTTATTGCACGTTACATAAATCATTTTCTGCATGCACGCATAGCACCATCCGGTCCACCATTGGGTTTCGTGGGTTCAGCCCGTTCCTCGTCCGAAATCATAACGCAGTGGCAGCCGCCGTCAGAGGAACACAGAAATGGCCACATCTTGGGTTACGTTTTGCGCTACAAGCTGCACGGCTACAACGAAACGCCTTGGATGATCCAGAACATAACGAACGAGGCGCAGAAGAACTATCTCATCACCGATCTGATTACCTGGAAAGATTACATTGTGCAGATCGCTGCATACAACGACAAAGGCGTTGGAGTTTTCACGAACGAGCTGAAAATCAAGACGAAGGAAGGAGGTGGGAATGAGTTTAGATTGCTCACTGGTCCTTTCATTTTTTCCTAATCTAATATCTATACTCTATCCATTGCATCTTACTTCTTCCAATTTTTAATTCAGTTATAATTATGTTGTGATGTAATTTGAAAAACAATACCACATGGACTTTTGTGCACATTTACCATTCCTTTTATAAAACAAAAGATAGTTTTAGATTGCTTAGTAAATAAATTTAACTAATGCAGATTTTTACTCTCTTATACTATAAAAATTATTCTTATAAAAAATGTATACTGTTGAAAATAGTACCGGAAGCTCCTCCAACTGACGTAAGAGTGAAAGCGATAAATTCAACTGCGGTGAACGTTTGGTGGAAGCCACCGAATCCCCAAAAGATAAACGGAATCAATCAGGGGTACAAACTGCAAGCCTGGCATAACGGTGGATACAGCGAGGACAATGAGTACAAGTCCGTTACCGTAGCGCCGAATCTCTTTGATCCGCAGGCCGAGCAAAGCGCGCTGATTCCAAATTTGAGAAAATACACCCTGTACAACATCACTGTTCTGTGCTTCACCAATCCGGGAGACGGTGAACGAAGCTTGCCCGTTTCTGTTCGAACTAGTGAAGATGGTGAGTTTCTAGATACTCCCTCCCTTTTTACTTGAATTAAAAGCAATAATCACTTATTTAACATTTATCTTCACGAGTTGGAATTTATTGCATTACAATTTTGTCGTGTACGAGTTGTATAAAACTAGGAGAAAATAAAAATTTTGGCTATAATTTAACTTTAATATTCTTTTTAGTTCCGGGTAAAGTGGAAAATCTTCAGTTTTTGAATATCAGCGATCGTGCACTGACTGTCAAATGGCGACCGCCTAAGGAAGTAAATGGAATTCTCACCTTTTATCAGTTAAAGTATATGATCAAAGATAAGACCGAGTCTCTGAAAGTGCAGAACTTTACTGCTGACATGCTGTCAACAAAGATTGAGCAGCTACAGGTGCGACATACATACCTTGCAACACTGATTTTAAATCTACAAATTTTCGATGAATTAATAAAATATTATATTAAATTTTCGAATTCTTAGGCAACTACACATTATACGTTCGAGGTGTTGGCTTGGACATCAAAAGGACCGGGCGAGCCAGTTATAGCTACGATACAATCGGGTGTTGAGCCAGTATTACCCGAGCCACCGACAAAATTAGCTCTATCAAATATAGACGCATTTTCCATTGTACTACAATTTACTCCAGGTTTCAATGGCAATGCATCTATTTCTAAGTGGACTGTGCAGGTGTGTTTCATACTTTCTGCATTTTCAAAACAATTAAGATAAGACTGTTTATGAACTTTTTTTGTTGCATGACTCAGGCACAAACTACTCGTAACACTACGTGGCATGTGATATCGGAAATATATGACCCGGATGCAAAGAAAATAGTGGTCGAAGGTCTTACTCCTTTTATGCAATATAAGCTTCGCTTGATTGCCAATAATGTAGTGGGGCCATCTAAGCCCTCAGAGCCAACAAAAGAATTCCAAACTATTCAAGCTCCACCGTCTCATCCACCAAGGAACGTCACTGTGAGAGCGATGAGTGCTACCGAATTACGAGTCAGATGGATTGTAAGTCCCCAATACTTTATATGTTCAATGGTTTATTTTGATAATATACTAAACTATCTATTCTTTCGGTAGCCTTTGCAACAAGTGGAATGGTACGGTAATCCACGGGGTTACAATATAACTTATATCGAAGTGCGTACAAATAAATCTAAGAGTATTAGCATCGACGACCATACAGCAAATTCATACGTTCTCGAAAATGTGGAGGAGTTTGCTTTGTATGAAATATTCATGAATGCATATAATGATGTTGGTTCTTCTTCGTTAAGTCCTAAAGCTGTTGAAAGAACTCGTGAATCCGGTGAGTTTTCAAAGATTATTATATTCTATTTCGCAATGAATATACACTGAAAAATATTAATCAATACTTTTTTACAGTTCCATCTCTCGGACCTGTGAATGTCGAGGCTAACGCAACATCTTCAACAACTGTCGTTGTGAAATGGGGAGAAGTACCGATCGAACACCAAAATGGTCAAATTGAAGGTTACAAAGTATATTATAGAGCAAACAGCCGATCTTCGTTCCAGTATAAAAACATACCGAGTAATGCCACTTTTACCACTACGTTAACGGAATTACGAAAATTCGTTCAGTATCACGTACAGGTTCTGGCGTACACAAGGCTTGGCGATGGAGCTTTAAGCATGCCACCAATTAGAGTTCAGACATATGAAGATGGTAATTTACATTTATGGTTTAATAAAGTGTTGAGAATACAATCGTATTGACGGAAATTTGTGTTTCTTTTAGTGCCTGGTCCACCATCAAATGTATCGTTACCTGACGTTAGCTTCAATACGGCGCGTATCATCTGGGACACTCCTGAAGATCCGAATGGTGAAATTCTGGCGTTCAAAGTTATGTTTCACTTGAACGGTAGTCAAAATCATCAATTTACTAAAGAGTTTTCTTCGACAACGAGAACATTCACGTAAGGAAACATTTTATATAAATATAATTCCGACTAATTACACTCATTTTTCTTACATTAAATATTTGTTTTACAGTGCTACAAATTTAGAACCAGAACGATATTACATGTTTTCCGTAGCAGCGCAAAGTCGTTTAGGTTGGGGTAAGACAGCTTACGCCTTAGTCTTAACAACTAACAATAGGGAACGTCCCCAACCTCCGTCGATGCCACACGTGAGTATGTCCCAGGTACAAAGTAGACAAATTACTTTCAGCTGGACACCAGGACGCGATGGATTTGCTCCTTTAAGGTATTATTTAACTTATATTACTTACAAGATACATTATATTATTTACAAAAAAATTGTCTTTTTTTTATGATTTTTAGGTACTATACTGTACAACAATCGGAAAATTCTGGTCCCTTTCAAATTATACCAGAAAGAGTAGATCCTTCCTTAACCTCATATACTGCAAACAATTTGAAGCCGTTTACAGATTATCAATTTAGAATTCAAGCAACCAATGATATGGGTCCTTCTGAATGGAGTGCAGAATCGTTTAAAGTTAAAACATTACCAGCTGGTAAAAATCTTTGATTTATAATTTACAATTAACTTTTTAATAACATTTATTAATAAATATTAAAATTATAGTATTTTACCTCATTTAGACGAAAAATATTACACAAATTATATTTTCAGCTCCATCTCGAGGAGTAACAGGATTAAAAGTCGTGCCGATCACAACGTCAAGTATCGAAGTACATTGGAGTCCTATCGAAGAACTACACTGGAGTGGAGATCACGAAACTGGCGGATATCGAGTATTTTATCAACCACTTTCTGATTTTCCGTCTGCTCTTCCCGGACCACCGAAAGAAGAAGTTATGGGAATCAATGTAAGATGAATTTTTTGTAAAAATGAAATTTATTATTTGATTTTAAGACATAAAAATTAATTATTTTTGTTACCTATACAGGAAACTCAAATAACACTGAGTGATTTAACTGAAGATAAATATTATGAAGTTATCGTCGTTCCATTTAACTCAGAAGGTGAAGGTCCTGAGAGTCTTCCAGTGACTGTTTACGTTGGAGAAGCTATTCCTACCGGGGAACCACAACAAGTCACGGTAGAACCGATCTCATCCACGGAGGTACAGCTTCGATGGAAAGCACCCCAAGCAAATATGCAAAATGGGGAATTGTTAGGTTACAAGATTTTTTATCTGGTCACTGATTCTCCTCAAGAATTAGAAAAGAAGCAAGAAGAAGAAATTGAAGTAGTACCTGCTTCTTATTCTACTCATAGTCTTGTGTTCTTAGATAAGTTTACGCAATATCACATTCAAGTTTTGGCCTTTAATCCGGCTGGCGATGGACCTAGATCTCCTCCAATAATTGTGAGAACAAAACAGGTGTGTAAACAAAAGTATTTAATCTTTTTGAAGATAAAGTATTGTAACCTTGTAATTTTCTTAAATCATATTTTTGCCCTTGTTTTTAGGATATACCCGGACCGCCACAGAATCTGCAATTCAGTGAAATAACATTGACGAGCTTGCGCGTTTCGTGGGATCCTCCCAAAATGCGGAATGGTGAAATAATTGGTTACGTCGTTTCTTATAAAACATCGGAACAAAATGACCGTAAGTTTAAGTTGTACAATTAATTACATTGCGCTAAAGATAGAGTACAAAGATTCCTTTTTTCGGTCATTGAACATATTATAAACTATTGCATAATGAAATTTCAGGCTTTAGCAAGCAAGTTAGACAGAAAGTTACAGAAACAAATTTGCTCATTCAACCGCTTGAAGAAGAAGTGACTTATACATTTATCGTCCAAGCTGAAACAATAGATCTTGGGCCACCGATATCGGGCAACGTAACTACTGGTCCTCAGGAAGGTTCACCGATGGCGCCGACTGGTCTGATGATCACGAAAACTGTTTCCAGTGTTGATATGCAGTGGACTAATGGTGCCACTGGTAAAGGCGCTATATTGGGTTACTGCATCGAAACTAGAAGTAAAGGTAAGTAATAATGCTGTTAACTACAGTGTTTAGAATATGACAAAAAATATTACTGAGAAATCTTTGAAAATATAATTCGATAAGGCACTGATAGTTGGATTTTCTATTAATCACAATATTGTTTTATATTTGATGATACAGGAAGGGAAGATTGGCAGCATTGTAAGTTTGAGTGGTTATGTTAGAGTGGTTTTTAATAATTGTGTTTAGGCATTTTTGATCAGTGAATGTTTTAATCCATACAAAATCGTTTAGAATTTAAAATAACTGGATATGTTAGACCATTGCATGACATTCTTTTTAGCAAGGCTGGGTAAAAGTGAATAATTCATTTCATTTAATGTTCAGCTAAATTTTTTCTTTTTATTTTTGTAGTTTTTTCATTTCATTTTAAAATCATCAGCTTTGTTTGTAAAATAATGTAAATACAGCATAAATTATACTACTTAATATTTTATGTCCAGCCCTGCTTTCCAGCATGTCAAGCCCTATTATTCCTTCCAGAATCTCTATCCTTTTAATCTCTTAGAGAACTAACAACTCAATGTTACAGATCGTTAGTGTTTTGAATAAATCCATATTTCATTTCATGAGATTGCAGTGCCGCCAAATATTCTTACATCGTTAGCCAGTGTATTTTTATTTTGAAAAGCAAGGAAACTATCGTCGTTGTAGAATTAGAGCTTATTTTTTACATTGTGTTACTTAAGCGATGTTAGCCATAGTCTATAGGTTTATTTAGTCTAATAAATATTAAGTATATAACTTTCATAAATCAAAGTCGTTAATGTTATAACATTATTTATTCTAGATGACAGTCAATGGCAGACGATAGTTCGAACGAGTAATGGTTTGCTAACGGAATACAGTGTATCATATCAAAATTTACTTCCATCTACATCGTATCTATTTAGAGTGATTGCTTATAATCGCTATGGAATCAGCTATCCTGTGTATTCAACAGAAACGGTAAATTTATTATAAAATCACAATATGCTTAATTTTTAGTTCAATTTATAAGAACGATACCAAAGCATTGATAGTACGTTTGATTAAATGAGGTCATTTTGGTAGAACTTATTTTTAATATAAGAATAAATTTTACAGATTCTAACTCCTTCGAAACTCTATATGGAGTATGCATATCTTCAGCAACACCCATTTTACAGACAAACGTGGTTCATGGTCACATTAGCAGCTACATCTGTTGTCATAATTATTATGGTGATAGCTGTACTTTGTGTAAAGAGCAAAAGTTATAAATACAAACGTAAGTTAAATCTAAATATTACATACATTATTATTGTTATACATAAAAATATCAATTGATAAAGATAAATATTCTAGCATATTTTTCAACAATAATTTCTTAGTCTAGTTTTTTATACTTTATTTGTGGAAATCACAAAAACAAACTTCTTATACTCTTATAAAATAAATACATTACTATACTTTGATTATATAAATGACAATTTTGAAATATACATGATTTCCAAACATAATCGAACTTAAGTCAATTGTAAAATTAAATTGAATTTAATTAAAGACGCAACGTCAAGAATAATATATCATTGAAATTTTTATCAGAAGAAGCTCAGAAGACACTGGAGGAGTCGATGGCAATGGACATCGATGACAGGCAAGAGTCCGATCTGGAATTGTACCGTTCGCGACAATCCGGCGGAGTATCTGGTATGGGCAACGGTTGCGGAACACTGGGCAAGCGCAGCACGCTTAGTCGAAAAGCGATGCATCCACCTCCACCCGCGGTTTACGGCAAGTCACCGCCACGGCCTTCACCTGCCTCCGTTGCTTACCACAGCGACGAGGAAAGTCTTAAAGGCTATGACGAAAATCCTGACGATAGTAGTGTTACGGAGAAGCCATCGGAAATCAGCTCGACAGACTCACAGGTAGACTTTCAAAATGAGAAAGCTATTACTTTTTCAATAAACAATGCGATTGAATTAACATTAAGTTGTTTAATTAAAATCCATTCAATACATATTGATATAAAATTAAGATTTTTTTTTATACGTTTACGCCGGGACTTTTAAATTTGTTAAGTTAATGTTTCAAAAGTAATCTAATAGGAATAAGTTTTTGCAAGTAGATCCCATTACAGGACAGGTAGTACACTTTTATCTAGTCTAAATTTTAGTTTAGACCATGAGATTATCCAATTTAAAATAAAAAAGTAAAAACAAAATAAAGCAAATATAGCGCTTTACACACGAAAAATGTTACGTTATACACAAACTTTACACACAGAATTGCATACATTATACTGTACATTTATTAAGGTTATGATCTGCAGAAATGACCGTGTTTTTATAGAATTTATATCTTGGTATAACATATAACATATAGATCATAATATCTGATGGTGCCATGTTCAATAGGTTAAAATAAAAAAAAACATGTTTGAGAAGTTTTTCATAGTAGGTAGATCAAGATCGGTTCTTTTTGACGCACAACTGCTTCACGAAAGTGCCTTATATTTTCATCATTGCAAAAAGTGTCAAACTCCAAAAGTCACATATTTTCTAGCATAAAACAAATTTCTATCATGATAAAATGTTTCAAGCATTTTTTAATTTTTTTTAAGTAAGGATGTATTTGTATTTAAGTAAGGATGTATTTGTATTATGTTATTAAATGAACCGATATTTTCTGCGAATTTTTAATCGAGCTGATTTGTGGATTTCCTTATTATGTCGTAGAATAGAAATGTTCCTATTTTGGGTATCAATCCAAAGGCATTGAAATGACAGATCTAATAAAAATTGTGAAAAATTGTTTTTTAGCTATAATTTAAAAAATACAACTTTTTGTAGTGATCACTTTTCTCTAAGATCAATTCTTTCCAAGATAATCATAGAAAAGCAATTAAAATTGACAATAATCATCGATTTTCTTTTATAACTTAAAAATAATCGATTTCCAATAAAAGTCTTGAATGTAATAATTGTAGAATATAATAAAAGAAAACTTCGCTGTTGAACCCATTTTGCTAAGAACGATTCTTTTTAACATAATAGTGGAAAAACGGTCAAAAACGCTTAAATAAGCTTAAAAGACCCCTTTTGGGGCTTTAACACAAAAAATAATAATTTGTTACAAAAGTATTAAATATAAAATTGTATTATAGAATACTATATACAAAATTTTTCTCTGTTGAACGCATTTCGCTATGAATGATTCTTTTAACATATAATAGTGGAGAACGGTTAAACATTTAAATAAGCTAACAAAACCTGATATAATTGGCGAGCGCGAGCACTATGGCTGTGCCTTGCATGCACCGCTTGCATGCTCCGCTTTTTGCATCGCGAAGCAATACAGGGCCCGATAAGATCAGCGCTGGAACGTTATCGGAACGCGCTAGTTTAATATTATTTTTCCGTTTCCTAGTTATCCTTATTGTTAAAGTCTTTTTCCTATTTAGTTATTTATGAAAATACCGTTAAATTACTGCAAAGTCAATGCTCTTAAACATTTATATTCCCTTCGATTTCAATACTACTATCATTTAAATAACATCATAATACTGAAATTGTATATGATAACATAAAATACCAAATGGATTTTGGTACAAATGTAAAAACCTGAATGCACAGATTTTTAATGAAATTGACTAATTTAATATTGTATTATTATTTAACAGTTTATATAGCTAGGAAATTTTTTATTTGTTTGCAGGCATCAGAGAGTGAAAATGAAAGCGTGCAGTCAGATCCGCATTCCTTCGTGAACCACTACGCTAATGTTAACGACTCTTTGAGGCAATCCTGGAAACGACAGAAACCTGTTCGAAATTATTCGTCTTATACAGATTCTGAACCGGAGGGAAGCGCAGTCGTGAGCTTGAACGGCGGTCAGATCATAATGAACAACATGGCGAGGTCGAGAGCGCCGCTGCCTGGCTTCTCGTCCTTCGTCTGATGATCACATACCCACTCAAACACACACACTTCATTAAATGATAAAAGATTTTAACTGTGTTATTAAAAGAAAAAAAATTAAAAACCGCCTGCTTGAGTTTTATAATGAGACGGCGTAGAAGCTAAAAATGTGAGACGTCGTTCGATCGTGGCTCAAGTAAAAACCGAAGACTTTCTCAAATATATCTTCAAGCTTATGGCAAATTCTTATTGTGATATATCGTTATGTACGTATTATTTATAATTATTTACATCGTGCATCGTGCAAATGCAAAATCGTGCGAATTTGCGCCCAACGATAGTTAAATGCAAAGTGTTTGGCAAATCTGTTCCTGGAGCATTATAATTATTCACGTTTTGCTAGCTCTTTCTATATCGCTTTGCATAGGCTATTGTTTATAATAATAATGACTTAAATTAACAGCGAAGTTTGTTGACTTTATAGCAGAGAGCTTCTGGCGATAAAAAGCCAAAAAAAATTGTTTATATGCTATAAAACTACTCATAATCAAACGATTCCAAGAATATTATTTTTTTTTTTATAACATGGGGACGAATGTCTTCCAGTGTACAATTATGATTTTGGTCATCAAATTCGCCTATGGCAAATTGTAATTTAGACATTTTATTTTGATGACAGGGTAGTTTCGATATGTACAAAACTGTACATACGTGTTTCTCAGTCAAAAATATCTAAGGTAGCTAACGAGTTTAGAAATTTTGAGTTTCTGTGATTTACTTATATATTTAAATGCGATCCAAAAGCAATTAATCCATATCACAATCGTGGACGAATGAAGCAGCAGCTGCCTTATAAACAATCGAGAGAAACGGGACTCATCCAAGTCTCTAAAACTTTGCAATTAGCATTGTAATATTTATATCTTCATAAGATAATAGGAAAAAATTAGACTAGATGTAATTTGAATCTTTTAGAAATATGAATGTGAGAGCATGGAGAAAAGAATGACTGTTCACGAGTGCTAATAAAATAAAACATTGAAATAAGTCTGAATAATGCAATTTTGCATATTGTAGTTTATTATGTATATTTTTTATGTTGTATCTCATTTCAGCTTCTTAACTACCACAAACGAATTAGAATAGGAAACTGAAAGAAACCATGTACATTATATTTTCGAAATACAGAAAATTGTACTTATCAGTTTGAGATGAAAGATTTTTTTTACTTTTTGAAAAAGCCAATAAAAGTTTGTTTTATTAAATTAGTACACTAAGCAAACTGGTAAGTTACATATCTGATCGGGAGCTTTCAGTCTCGGAGAGCTTTCGAAACTGATGCATAAACTGAGTGTCGTATGAAATGTTATTGCTTGTATCTATGTAATATTGTGTATGAATCCTCATGACCAATTTCGGGGATTATTGTATAGAATAAAAGGCTGATGAAACTATAATAGTTTAATGATCTTTCAATAATATCATTACTGCTCTTTACAAAAAAGCACATTAGACTATGAGCTTCTATTAGAAAAATTCATTAATAATAAGGTAGTAGTAATTTTTTAATGATCAGTAAGTTATATTTATTATCATTGAGTCATTAATGAGCCAAAAGAGTGTTGCTTAATAAAATTGAAATAGTAAGCTCGTTGCACACTCTGCTATAAGGACAATACTACAATTTAAACAGGAACAAATTTATTCCTGAAAATCTGTATCTCAATTTTACTCATCAACTACATATTTAGTTTAGATTCATAATTACGATTTAGAACGAGTATCACCATCTGGTGTCTTTTGTAATAAACTTATTGTTAACTCAGAGGCATAAATGCTCCTGAAACACTGCCAATAAACTTTTATGTTCAAATTTTCTGTTATTTATACAGTACTGTAACAAAAAGCGAAAACTGATTGATTACATATTTGTAATACAAAATCTGTTTTAGAAATATATTATCCTTTTAATAAGAATCTGCATCTTTAATTTCACCCTAATTATCACAATTTGAACTAAAGAAACACAATACTGTTAATCAATGATAAAAATTTCTATTTATTTTATGTTTTATACAAGATTTGTTGAAATAAATTAAGCAGCTAAAAAGGTTTTATCACATAAGTCATACCAATCCTTCATTTTACTGGGTACTTTATCATGACCTATACGTTTTATGATGGACCACACTGCGACATCAACAATAGAAGCTTCAGTAGAGTTCAAAAGCCATAGATTTTTATCCAGATAATTGGAAAACTTTGGAATAATGGCTTTTACATATCTTGGTTCTTCATAAGGAAGTCGAAGGCACAGATCCAGAATAGTATCAATTGCATTTGCTTCTAATAATGATTTTTGATTTTCATAGTTGTAATTTATTATTAGCCTTGTCAGATAACGCAATACATTTGCTTCACCTTCAATTGGGTAATCATAAGCTTTCGTTACAAGTTCAACATCTTGCACTGTAATAAATAAAATTCAGTAAGAAATTGAATTCTAACATACATAGAAGCGAAGCAATACTTAACACCACAAACTTTTTATTTTTATTTTTATTTAAATTTAATTTTACAGTTAATACTGTGTTGGGATCAAAACGTTAAAATATCAAGTAGATATAAAGTACACATTGAATTTTTATTCTTTGTCAATGAAATGCACATACCATCTTTCCATATGAGTTTTAAATCTATCGTATTAACAGCATCCCTTTGAACATTGACTAATAATTTTTCCTCAAACAAGTTCGTAGATGCATTAGGTGCATTAGAATGTCGATGTACTTCTACATTGAACTTAGTGTCTTTCCAGACTCTTTGAAGGGCTAAAATAGAGTATGGAGGACTTGCTGGATTAGCATGTATTATTATTTCTTCATTAACCGGCTTCTGCAATACATGGAATAAAAATAAAAATGCATCAATTGGATGAAATAAGATGAAAACTAGTAAGTTTTAGAAAATTACCTGATTTACTCGTTTACTCGCAGTTGTTGATGTTTTCTTATCACCGGTTACCCTAACTTTGACACAGAGATATTCAATCTGTTCCTTTAGTTCACAGATTTCATTCAAAATCCTCATCTGCCTGGCCTCTAAAATGTTGTACTCTGGAATTGGCACCTGCACCCAAAATGAATAGAATTAGCATGATGCAACTTGTGATTTAAAAAGCAAAGATCTAGTTTCAGCTGCTCTAAAGACCAAGCACTACATATGCAAAAGTAAATACGGGCATTTTCCTCGACTGGTCGATTAACAAGATCCTCGGATGTCAGGGAAATTGACACTTGTCTCATCGCATAACGTCGAGTCCGCTACATAAATGCCACCGAACTGGCATACCTCCTTACACACTTTTCACGCAACTCCACGATTATACAAGCTTGGCAGCAACATAGCGCATCAGTTTTACGGTCCTACGTACTTTCGGTGCTCGCTTCACGTGTACCTATAAACGCACATTTTTTTCTCGCGCTTACGGTCCGCGCTCCGCGTGCGGGGGCCCCTCGCAAGATACACGCGGAGGTAATGCGCGTTTTCTCTCCTCCCGATCATTAAATCCTGCGTTCACGCGTATATACTTATACGTACGTTACGGCCCGATCCCGAAAAGATGATCGTGTGACACGCGCGCGCGGAGGGGCAGAAGGGAAAAACACACACAATATGCACTAGCAACGACCGAGCTTTGGCCATCATCGATCGAGGAGACAGGCCACCAGACGTACCGTCGCGATAGTTAGCGCACTTACGCCGGAGAGCGGCACGGCATTTTCACTTTTTTCCTACGAGCCGCCCGAGCGAGGGAGTCTCGCGTTCGAGGCTGGGACGCGCCGCGACGACGATGGCGATCAGTGCCGTGGCGGTTTTCGGGAGTGTCGCCTACGCCTGCAACGCTGCGATGGGACTGCCTGATGGTCGTCATCGCGGAATGGATCCACCGCGCCACGTGAGTATTATTCCGTCGGGGGTCTTCCAGCCGGCCTCCCGAGATTCCGCGGCCCCGGCATCGGCAACCTCTAACTGTCTGGATAACGGCTAAACCTTCGAAAAACGGATAACCTGACGTCCGATGTCCATGGCGTACTCGTCGCTGCCCTCGGCTTGTACCTCGTCGCCGCCCTGGATCTTCGGTACCTCGTACATGACCTTCGGCAGAGTGATTTGCTTGGGCAGAGCGACTACAGGCTTCAGGGTATACATGCTGCTCGAGGCGCTGCTCATTTCCGTGCTCAGGGTGGCCTCCAAGCTAGCGGGTAACCTCTTGTACCTCGTGCTCCCTGCTCGCGTGACCCCGGAATTTTTCCTTTTCCACCAGCGTCCGCCATTTTAGTCTTTTTTCTCTCTCTTGCCTCTTCTCAGCTTCTTCCCTCTCTCTCGCCCGTCATTTCTCTATACTTAGTATTACGTTACATCGTCGCATCATGCTTTCGGAGTGGATTTCAAAGTTCCGCGCGAGAAGAACGAAAGATAGGTAAACTTTTTTGAAAGAGCCGCCACTCGGCACTCGCGGCTGACGCATGCGTCGAGATGCGCGCGCAGCCTCGACATAAAAATTGCTTTTCGATGAACCGTCTTTTTAATTTCAAAATATAACACGAAAAATTATGTAATTCAAAAATTGCGGTTCACCAGTATGGATTTCTGCATTGATCTAAATCACCCAAAAGCAAAACAATGCATTTACGTTTTAAAAGAATAATCGTTAAAGATGGCGACGACTGCGGATAAACCCGACGGACAGCGATTGAACATCTGAAAATGACCCGAATGTCAGGTTAGCGATTAATCACGGCCAATGTTCCAATGTTAATTCAAATGGCATTTTTTTGAAACTTTTCACGAAATCGATGTGCAGAAAAGTGCGTTCCATACAAAATTCCCTCTTCCGAAATTCCGCAAGAAATGTCAGCCTACAGCGGCACGACTTCCGTAGTACAGTAACCAGTGGGCGAGTTGGGGGGGCGCTACTGTCGCCACGTATGCCGCATACAGAGAAAGCTGAACACCATTCGTTCTCGCACAGATGGCGCGAGTTTTGCATTGCCGTGCGTGTTGTGTTGAGTGTGTGTGAAAAATACATCGCGCTGTCCTCACTACGGGAAAACGCGGAAAAGCCAAGGTTTTTTCAGGGCCGGTGGAAAATCGCGCGGACGTGACAGCGTCGGCCAGTCGGGAGTGCGGCCCTTGCGGCCGATTTTTTTCCAGCGAGCTCCACCAGACCTCAAGATATCCCGGGCTCCGCAGAAACACGCGAAATTATAATCCCGATGTGAGTGGAGCCGAGACGAGGGGAGAGAGCGCGAGTGGTGTCCTCTGTCCAAGCATCTTTCGAACTAAGGTTAGGACTTGTTCACTCTAAAAATCGTTTGGGCCGACCGGCCAACCTCGTGCAGCATCGATCGGGCCTCCCCGTTTGCGATTTACCCGTGGCGGAAGCGCATCCTCGGGTGGAGAAGCCACCGTAGCCCGGCAATCGCGGTTGTAAATTGCGTTATTTCGGAGTCGGGTCCGATCCCAGCGCCATCCGGCGCCCAAGTGTCAGCAGCTCCTCGAAGAAGGAGCCACGCGATTGGTCGTGGCACGAGCATCCCGAGGAGGCAAGGGTTTTCTCGAACCTCCTCGAACGCGAAAAATTCCCGAGCATCCGAAACCTCCAGCCGGACTGCCTCGTGCAACCCGTGATTCCTGCTGTGCGAGCCACGGAAAAGTCGGTCGGGCGGGCAGGCCGAGGTACCCGAGTTCGGTCGATGGCTGCCTAGGCCAACGAGTCCATGAGCCAATCCGCGATCTCCTTACATATCTGCTCCGAACGCTTATCGCTGTCTTTGTCGCTCTCGCGACTCTAAAGCGCGCGTCTCGCGTGCGCATACAAGCGGCCAAGACTCACTGAGCCAGACCTCCCAATCTATCGTGGTCGACTGGCGATCGGAGCGCGAGGCGCGATTCGTAGAGAAAAGTCACACCGTACTTATAGCGAAGCGCGATAAACTCGAGAGACCGAGGGCCGCGTGTGCATTGTTGTTGAAACACGACGGCGCTCAGCTGTTGCGCACCCGGAGGGCCACCAGCTCGCTTCAGACTTTGGGCACACTCGCTCTCCCTGTTTGGTCACGTGAACAGTTCTGGGGGCCCCCGAGAAATGGCGCAAATATCGCAGCACCAACGCGATGTGTTCTGTACGGCGGCGGCGGCAGTGGTGCACTCCGATCGCTCGTGTTTGTTGACAAGCGCGCCACGTGCTGAGCAAGAGAGATAGAGTGCAAAAAAGAGAGAGAGAGAAAGAGAAAGAAAGAAAAAGGAAGGGAGAGAGCGCGTTAAAACTAATCAGATCGGTGGTGGATTGTTTTTTGCTTTTGACAGTGCGGCAGCAGAGTAAAGTATGACGGGAAGAGGGACGAAGCGACGGGGCCGACCCCCCAAATCGGTGGTGATGGAGAGGCCCAAGAAGTTCCAGTACCACCTTATGAAGAAGCCCAAGTATCTTCAGACCAAGGGATCGGAGACGCCGAGCTCCCAGCCTGGCACACCGACGGCTTCGAGACCGACATCACCCCAGGAGACGCCGACGACCGAAGAAACGCGGCGCAGCACGAGAAATCGCAAGTCCAAGGGACCCAGGGAGAAGCACTCAAGGAAGGGAGGACACTCAAGCTCGACCTACCAGAGACGTGGATACAATACCAGCGTGGACTATCATGACTCCGAGTATCACTATGGCTCTGACTTTGGTGACGAGTCCAGTGAAAAGAGTGACATCGAGGATGATCCCTTACTGCAGAGTGAGGAGGAATCTTCGGAAAGTATAGAGGAACCAGATCCATCCAGTGATAGCGATTTTTCGCTGTCCAGCTTCAGTACGACAAGTGGTACACCCAGACGAACTCTATTGAGTCAGCAGAGACCACCGAGTCCAGAGCCTCTGTGGCTTCAGAACCGTGAAATTCCCACCTTAGAGCTGCCCAAGTCTTCGGATGATCTGTTAGTTCCTAAAGATTTGGTCATGCCTTGCCTCTCTATATATGAGGTACTCAGGCATTTTCGCACCCTTCTTAGACTTTCGCCATGTAGGTTTGAAGACTTTTGTGCAGCTATGATTTGTGAAGATCAGACCAATTTGCTGGCTGAAATTCATATTACGCTTATTAAAGCTTTATTGCGAGAAGAAGATTCGCAGCAAACTCACTTTGGCCCACTTGACCAAAAAGACTCTGTGAATATAAGTCTTTATTTTGTTGATGCCATGACGTGGCCAGAGGTATTAAGGTCATATGTCGAAAGTGATAAAAGTTTCGATGAAAATATTTTAACGATCCTATCTAGCTCAGAATATCCGTTTTCTGGTATTGAAGATAGGATAAAAATTTTACAATTCTTAACTGGACAATTTCTTATAACTAATCCTGTTCGAGAAGATCTACTTCATGAAGGTATGTTTCCTTCTCTCAATAAACTGACAAAGATTTTTCTATTGGTCTTACAGTCTAATCAATATTAATAGTTCTTCTCTCAATCATTTTTTCAATAGTCATTAAGTTGCTTTTATAAAAATTTAACAAAATATATTTTCTTAAATATATAATCTGGTTAAAGTTTTATAAAGATAACGTCTTGATTATAGCACAAATTTTATATAATAACTTTGAAATAACTTTAATTTCAAATTTATAGGAAACCGAGATTATGATGATCACTGTCGAGTTTGTCATCGACTTGGTGATTTACTATGCTGTGAAACGTGTCCAGCAGTATTTCATTTAGAATGTGTTGAACCGCCACTGGTTGATGTACCTCCAGAAGATTGGCAATGTAATATATGTAAAGCTCATAAAATAAGTGGCGTCATGGATTGCATACCTGATGTTGAGAAGAATGGCTTATTGTGCAGACAAGAACATTTAGGATTTGACAGGCACGGACGAAAATATTGGTTTCTTGTTAGGAGGGTTCTTATGTATGTATTCTTGTTCGAACTTATTTGTTAGTTTTTATTGAAAGTTATTATTAAACTTTTCTCTTAATATTTACAGTGAAAGTGAAAACGGTGAGATATGGTATTATAGTACTCCACTGCAGTTAGAAGAATTAATGAATTCTTTGGATAAAAATGAAATGGAAGTTGCGCTTTATAGAGAACTATCCGATTATAAAGATGAGATTAAGCGTCAAATGGAATTAACAGAAACTATCACAAATCAGTATAAGGGCAACAAAAAATCTTATTTAGAAGTGGAAAACAGTATGTATTTTCAAAAAAAAAAAAAATTTCAAATCTTGTACAATTTTTTAATTTTAATTGTATTATTTTTAGGTCTCATTCAAAAAATGCAAAAAGAACGTCAAGAAAAAATAGAAAAAGAAGAGGAGGAAAAGAAAGAAAAAGAAAGACAAGAAGCTGAAGAAATGGTTCGTAGAATACATGAAGATCCTGAATCCTTATTAGAACAATCTACACCATCTGAACAAACAGAAAATAAAAGTCCTAAAGAAGGTGAAGAGCAAGCAGAAGCAGCTGATAAGCCAGCAGAAGGAGAAATAAATTCAACTGAAAATATAGAAAATGGAAATAAGCCTAAAGTTGATAGTGATGACATGGAAGTAGAAGAAATGACAGAGGGCGTTGATAAAGATGGTAAGTTATCATCTTAAAATTTACCTGTTACTTCTATTATGCATTTAAATATTTCAATTATAGTTAAAATCCTTGATTTTTCAGGAAAAAAACACAATATAGTAACAAGATCAAAAACTGGTTCACTTACGCCAAGAACATTTAATATCGATGAATTAAAGAAAAAGCCTCTTGGACCTGGAACTGAGATGGACAAAATAGAGAAGACCTTAAAAGATGAAAGCGATAATGCACGACTAACCCGACTAAAAGCGCATCAAATAGCGTCAGGCACTCACCTTTTCAAGTTAGGCATGGACAACACCTTCAAGTCGTACGTCAATCAGTACAGTACGAACACAATCGCATTGAACAAAATTCAGCGAAACGAAGAGCGCGATAAAAAACGTCATCTTTCTCACAAATTCGCCCTAACTCAAGCTATAGATTTCAAATGGATCGGAAGCCTCACAGGTACCCGCGCTTTGCTAGTCCAGACTTTACGCCAGACGATTCTCCAATTGGAAAGTAGCATTCAAGCTCCATTCATGCACACAAATTGGCCACTGCTGCGCAAACCCTGGACCACCCATGTAGGATCCTGTGTGAATCCGCGAGACTTTGCGCGCACTCTCATTGCTCTGCAAGCTTGCATCAAATCCGTTGTATTTGCCACCGTTTGGCATGAACAACTGGGTCATGTTAAGTTGCAGAGGGTCACGGCACTCGAGCGCGAAGAAAAGAAAAGACTCGACAAAAAAGAAAAGAAGGAGAAAGAAGACGAGGAGGAAAGAAATCGCCTAACGTTTAATTTCGTGAAATACACTCTGGGCTTAAAGCATCAAATATGGAAGCAAAAGGGCGAGGAGTATAGAGTGCATGGACAATGGGGTTGGCTGTGGATCTCGGCGAGTCGTCGGTATAAATCTGTGGATGTCAGTAAAATGGGTTTACGGGCTGGACCTCAGAAGATCATGGTCCAAGTGAGGGATCAGATAGGCTTGAAGATATTGGCGGTGGATCCATCAACCTTTGAATTTTTGATCAAAGAATACTGTTCACCCGAAAATACGGATGGTGCGGACAGTAAGGGTAAAACTATTAAGCAGGAAATTAAAACCGAAGAGGTCGCGGGTGATAAAAATACGGAAGTAAAACAGGAAAATCAAAATGAAAGTAGTGAGAATAAAGAGGTGAAGACGGAAACGAGCGATGACCAAAAATCAGAAACTAAGACCGAATTCCAAACGCCTAAACAAGAAACAAAAATAAACTTACCATGTGAGTACATTTTACTTTGTATTATATCAATTTACGCGACTTGAGATTTTAATTTTGATTACTAGAAATTGTTTAAAAAAGTCAGGATAGCTTTCTCTACAAATATAGAAATCGAAAAACAAGATTTAATTTTCGTCTTTAATAATTATATAAGGTTTTTATAATATAATATGAAATATTATATAAATTAATTACGTTTTATTATTTTATATTGTATTCCTTCACTATATTAAGATAAAAGATCCTATATATGGACAAAGTAAAACTGGTATGTATACTCGGACAACAGATCAACATTGTAATTATTTGTATTTGTATTTGTATTTATATTTATTGAACTAAACAGGCAAAAGCCCTTACACAGTTGATATATTCTTAATTAAATAATATAACTTAACTATAAAGTAAAGATAAATGAGAATATAGCCAGTCCAAGGCACGCATACATTTGATGATTATCTTTTTTATATTTCTATTTACCACTCTTTAAGAAGCTAATATTTGCCTCACTACAAAATAACATAAATTTAAATTTTTAACATTTTTAAAAGTATTTGAGTCCACAATGGATCGAGCATTAGTGAGAAAAAATTGTCATGAATCAAATAAATTAAAATATATTAAGTATTATTATATTAAACATGAACTACAAAGAAGTAACCAAATTTTTTAATTTACTGTAATAATTGTAGAGTAAAAAATTATTCAAAATGTTTTGCAGGAATCGCAAATGATTAACGTGTCCGAGTATACCTTCCATTTTTGTAATCATTACCCAGAACTTTAATTTGGACACAAATGATCTCAAAAGTGCATAATAACCTAAAAATTGATAGTTATTTACATCTTAATAAAAACTGTTTCACCCACATAACTACTCAATAAAATCATGAAACAGAGTAATAGTTAATTTAAATTGATTAAATTATAAACTAAACTATCATAAAGCTTTACTATCCTTAGTTTTAATACTTTTAATAAATAAATAAATAAATTTGTCCGAGGACTGCTTGCAAAAATGTTGAATAGTCTGTTCAACTATTACAGCAAAGAGACTTTTGTAAAAACATCTAATCAATAAGAAATAGTCTAGATGTAACAGTAAAGTTAAAGTAAAAGCTTTTCAAATTTTTGAAAATTCTATTAAATAGATAGACTTCAAACCTTTCCTTTTATTTAACATCCGGGTGTTGGGTACTTTACCTTATTTCAAATATTTAAAAAAAATTGTTTTATTAAACCATTATATAAATATATTTTAATGTATTTTTCTCTCTTATACAGTTTTGGCTGGAATGAAAATTCAAAAAGTTTTCATGCCTGTCTCAGAATTTGATGAAATTGATATCACTAAAGCGTTAACAACATCAGGACGCGTCTTTTACCCAAAAATTGGAAAGAAAACGCGAATTGACGATTTTCTTGCTCGTCGCACACATCTTAAGTTATTGGAAGAAAGACGCCTTTCGCAATCCGAAAAGCTAAAGGAAATAGCAAATCGAAATAGTCAGAAAGAAGAAGAAGCTGACATAGATATTGAAAATACTGAGGATGGTGGAGGTGATGCAACTATCCAAAATATATTATCAGGCAAACAGCCGAATAAAGCCACCAATTCTAGCACAAAGGGTTTGCTGGCTGCGATAGCAAAGCGTATCCAGCAAGATCGAGCGCAGTATGCAAAGTTGACTCACCTTGGTGGTCTCAATATGCCTTGTTACTCGCGATTCTGCAACATGGCTACTAAAAATTTAACGAACAAAACAGTTATTACACCACAGGGTTTGGCGAGCAACTGTTACTCTCCGATCTGTCTAAAAAAGCTTCGTTTGAAACGAGATCTTGTTATGATGCTCAGAAAAGCTAATGCACTCAATAATTATCCATCTGCTACGTTGAATGCATTCGAAATTCAATCTGCTAATGTGAAAACAGAAGTTAGCGAGGATAGTAAGGATAATATAGTAAAGACAGAGCCAGATTCAATGACAGCTCCAGCAGTACAGAGTACAAAAGGTTCTCAGGATGGGGGAGGAGATGCATCTCAAATTAAAAAAGTGAAAACTGAATTGGTAAGCATGCATTGTAGTTTAATTAATGATTTTGTTACTGCACTGAATTATTATTATAATTAGTAATGACTATTAGTTGATATGCTAGTAATAATTATTTTATTTATAGGATGAGACAACTGATAGCAAGGTTAATCAAACAGTTGTTACAACAAATAGTGTCATAACGACAACTACTGTAACTACAACCACACAGCAAATAAAAACCGTTGATGGTGTTGTAAAGAACATGCAAGAACTTGTAACATCTTGCAATGCTACAGATGTGAAATCGGAAGTTAAAACAAGGTAAATTCAATTTCAAATTAATAAAAGTCTTTTTTTTATGTACTTTTTCTTGAAGGCATAATATATATTACAGTGTCACTACATCTTCGGTGCCTAAAACTACAACTATTGTAAATCGAAGAGGAAGAACTGTACAACGATTGATTTATACTAAAGAATTAAATGCTGATGGCTCTGAAAGAATATATTCAGCAACTTCCACGGAAGGGAAGATCTACTTAAAGAAAGTTGCAATATCTTTAGCAGACAGAAGAAAAAAACGTATACCTGTAAAATATCCTTTGTGTTCGACTTTCTGCAGCAAAAATAAGCAACGTAGTATATTAGTTCTGCCGCAACACGAATTAAGAAAATTAGCGCGAGCTGGAGGTCGGCAACCAGTTCAAGGATTCCATCACATGGCTAAGGTTTTTATTTATTCTTTTATTTTTTTGCATATAAAAAACTAAAGAAATAAAATTTATTTTATAAACCATTTTTTTTTTCAGGCAAATATGTCAGTATGGCCCTATCCTTGCCCAAGACCTCTTTTCAAAACATGTTGGCTTTACCGAACGGTAGGCTTGAAGTCTCTTGCAGCTGCAGCAATTCAATTAAGAATACTGTGGTCGTGTTTGAGGTGGGATGATATTTCTGCCAAACCTCTATCAAATGATGGAAAACATCAAATCACTACAGACACTGAAATCATGTCATTAGAAATTTTGAAGCATCGACACGTTGGTCAATTTATGGATAAGACTCAGTATTTGCGTAGGAAAGTAGTCATTCCATTAGAATTACCAAAGCAAGTGAGAGGTAAGCAAAAAATAACAGAAAAAAAACGTGGAAATAATATTTATTTTAAATCTATTGATTCTAATGAATTAATACATTTTCAGAAGTAACGTCAATACGCAGTGGTTTGCGGAAAAGAAAACGGCCAGAATCTCCACAAAGTACCGAACCTCAGGTATCGGAAGAATGGGTCGATGAAGACAAACTTGAACTTTGGGAAATAAAACAGTATGGAGAAAGGTAAAATAAAAAAAAAAATATGTTAAATTTTCATGATTTTTTGTCACCCCTGAAGCTTTTGCATTGTGATATTGTTTTACTCCTTATCTTGCACTTCCTTGGTCGTCATTTACCACTATTTTGTCTATTGGGATTTATAATCATATACACTGTGTACAAGTTAAATTTTTTATTTCTTTTTTTTTTTTCATGTACTCTATCAAATTTAATTACAAAAATCATTCCTATCATATCTTAACACCACTTAATACTAACTCCTTTTGCTTGGTGCGTGTGTCCCTTGTTTAGGTTAGAGAAGGCTAATGCCCAGATTATTACTAGGAGTAGATCCGGGGTACCTCAGACAATAGTTGTAAGTGGCAATAGAGCCAGTGGTGCCATTTCAGCAACTGATCAACTTGTCAGTGGTAAATCCACACCAGAAGAAATCAAAGAAAAAATGGAACAGCAGCTGCGTCTTCAAAGAGCTGCTCACCAACAAAAAAGAGCTTTAGAAAACTTAAAGAATCCTGGTACACCTGGTACTCCTGTAACTCAACTCGTTAAGGTTACTACCAACTCTACTCAAGGTGAGTGTTCAATTTTTCTAAACATTCAATGTTATTATGAAACCTTTTATATTAAAACATTTATATGTATTCTAAGATGGTACTCTTAAAGTAGTAACCAAAGTTGCTATACCAGCAAATCCTGTTACGCCTCAAGGAAAGTCACAACTAACTTCACTACTTACTACACCCACTCAAAATAAGTTTATCGGTACTAGACGCATTTACATGACTAAAGGTATAATTTGATTGCAAGCATCATTATTAAAAGTATAATCTCAAGTCATCCTAGTTTTTAATACAAAATTTGATTAATTTCTAGCTGCAGATGGTACTACTAGGGTTATTTCTGGACCTACAAGTATTTTGCCAAAAACGCCACAACAAGCACAAACACCTAATCAACAGTCGCTCATAAAAGCTACTGGTCAAGGTAACGAAAACGGCTATTATTATGCCTTCAATGCCCCCAATAATTTTTACAAAAAATTAAATTGTGCATTCTTCTTCATACAGCAACCCCAAATACACCTGTTCCGCACATACAGCAAAAGGTGCAAATTTTGCGCGGCCCGGACGGAAAGTTGCAGGTTCGCGGCTTAATGCCGGGTCAGCAATTGGTCCAGATGCCAGATGGTAAGCTCCATGTGCTCAATACGGCTCAGACTATTACTGCTGCAACACCTCAGCAACAACAGGCGGGAACTCCAGCTACGCCATCCACTGGTGCAGTCACGCCAACCATTCAGGCGACAACTAAAGTAGCTAACGCGGCAAGTACGGTCAAGGTATCACAAGCTACGACTACCACACCGGGCAAAGTGACTCCCGTGAAAGTGGCAGCAAACCAAGTGCAATCAGAGACTACACCACAGCAGCCACCTGTGCAACTGCAGCAGATTGTTCAGACTGGACAAAGATTAAAGGCTGCCATCGTAAATCCTGGTACCATTACTACTCCCGTTCTTCAGCCGCAAAAGAATACTTTTGTCGTAGCTAACACCGGTCAAGTCATGCAAGGAACACAGGTATGAATTTGTTTAATTTTTATATTATAAAATTTTTTATTTAGGGCACAATAATCTCAGATGGATAGTCATTAATGATTAAATGTGACCTGTTGATTATCCTTCTATTCGTTTTAAAAATTAGGAAATGATTAGGAAATAATTATTTAAAATTATTGTTTTTTTGAGCTTAAATAAAGTTTTAATATTAATAGACTATTAATTGCTCGTAAAACCTTATAACTAAGTAAAACAACAACACCAATCTTGATTTTGAAAAGCCAATTTATTTAAATTTTTGCCAACGTTTCGACCATTTCGTGTATGGTCATCTTCAGGGCTATACAAGTAATTTTATACATATTTACAAAGTAATGGTTATCACATCGAATTTTCATTTACAAAAGAACTCACCACAATATTCTTATAAAACTAGCGCATATTTAAAAATGTGTTTAATAAAATTATAAACTGTCACAACCTATAAACTTTATAAAAAATATAATTTTAATAAAACAAAAGACAAACCTTACTATACGGTTTTATTTTAAAATACATTTACCATAAAAAGTTCTTTTGGAAAAGTCACATTTAAAAGACCAATTTAAATAATGCATCAGAAAGAGATGTTAGTCAAAGTGAGATTGAGCTAAGACTGAACCCAAATATTGTGAAAATTTGAATCGAACCAACACAACAATGACAGTAAGAATTATTATAGAAAAAAACATATATATATGTGTATACTCTACTGATATTCTCTATAACTACTTTGTATGCTTGTTTTAAGAACTATATGTCGGTTTTTCGGTTAATATTAGATTTATGTGTGTAAATATGTAACATTTCTGAAAACTCATGTTTGAACCTTTTCGCTCCTCTATCCAGAATTGTTACTTTATCAAAGGCAAATGAGTGCCCGGTCTCCATTGAGTGCAACGCCAGTGCAGAACGTTCATCTGATTTTTGGACACAGTTTGAATGTTCTGCTATCCTTTTTTTTGACAAGTGTGCACTCTGACCAATATATACCGCCAAGCACTCCCCGCAATTGATTTTATATACTATGCCTGAAACATCTAATTTTTCAGTGCAATCCTTGTCTAATCTAACAATATTTGTACATTTATTTTTAAGTTTATTTATTAAAAGAATATTATGTTTACGTAGAGAACTTTTTAAGAAAGGATTTAAGGATTTTATAAAAAGTAGAACTATTATAGGTCTATTGCGAGTTAAATGTCTAGTTGTTAAGCATAGGATTAATATTTTTATCTGAAGATTTTATTGTATTCATTCGAATTTTAATATGTTTTTCAATAAAGTCATTCGGATAGCCATTTGAAAACAAAAATGTTTTTGAAATTTATATATTACGTTTACGAAATTTGGAATCAGCTAGGTTAATAGATCTATCTACTAAATTATAAATAATAGCCTTCTTAATCGAAATCGAATGGAGAGACTGTTAATGCACAATTCTACCTGAGAAAGTTTCTTTTCTGTACCAATCAATAATATTATCAGGTTGTCTAGTAATGGTTAGATCTAAGAAATTTAATTTATCATTTTTGTGTTGTATAGTAAAATTCAAAAAAATATTAAAAGAATTAAAAGTATCCTGCACACTAGCAATCTCCACCGACTTAATAATCAAAAAACCATCATCCACATAACGTCTGTATAATAAAACCGAATCTTTTAAGACATTCAAACATGAGTTTTCAAGCTCATCTAAAACAATTTCTGCGAACCACGGGCTAGTATTCCCACCCATAGGTGAACCCAGTTTTTGTTTATAAAATTTATTGTTAAAACGAAAGTAAGTAGAATTTAATCAGAAAGTAATGCCATCAAGAAACTCCTGTTGGCTAAGCTAATATAATTTTTTAAATACATCCATTTTTTCTTCAGCCCTTGTATAATTAAATCTATATGTAGATTAGTGAAATCTATATGTGCTGAATACATTCAAATTATCAATAATCTTTTTTAATTCTAAAAATGTGTTTAAAAAATTTTTAGGAAGCGGTAAATATTTGTTAAAAATTGTGAAATAAACTTATCAAAAACGCGAATCGGGCTATTTATATTAGAACCTATTAAATGAACAGCATTATTTTGTTTATGAATTTTTACAAGACCATAAGCCTTGGATAATAAATCTAATATTAACCGAAAAACAGACATACAGTTCTTGAAACAAGCATACAAACTAGCTATAGACAATATCAGTACAGAGAG
>UELV01134132.1:19431-33422 GCA_900490015.1 Megastigmus stigmatizans | reverse complement strand
ACACACACACACACACACACACAAGCGCGCGCGCGCACGCACGCAGACAAGTGCACAGATGGAGTAAGAGTACGAGAGAGATCGACGTGGGGGACTTGTTTTGCATCTCAATGCCTTGCGGGGACCTCGAGAGCCGCCAGGAGTGCGCCTCACTTTTTACTCCGTCGCGTCGCTGTGCATAAATGTTGCCGAGCCTTATGGAAATAAACGGATAAATGCGTACAGCTTATGCTAACGAGGGGAAAGGAGAGAGAGAGAGAGAGAGAGCGAGATAGGGTCGGATCTTAGCTGTTGCCTCTTTTATCGTACGTGCCTTTTATATATTGTTGCTTATACGAGGTTCGAGCTGACGTGTGGGTGCAGGGTTGGTATCGTTGTGGCGCACGGTAGATTTGTAATTATTGGGATATGATGCTCGGTCTCTGCGGGCGACAGTTTCTGGATATAACAAACTGCGGGCCAAACTTCTTCGAGGTTGTATTATAGGGATTGCTTTGTTTTTGATAGCCAGGAAAGCCTGCGTTTTATATGTTATAGAGGAACAGTTAAAATGGTTCAGTTGCGGGAAAGACATAAGAAATGAAGAGTAAATCAGTTTGCTCGTATAAGTGATAGAGAGAAAGACTAATGTCTGCAGGAGTATGTGATTGTAAGCGTTAAGATGATATACATCTATTTTTAATCGGTATAATGTTTTATGGAAATCCAGGTAAATATACTATTATACAACTGCGGAGCAGAACTATAATATGGGTTTGGAACCTCCATAAAACAGTTTTCCTAAACTGTATACCTCTATAGTCCCTTTTAGAAACAGCATTGTAAAACTACAGTGAAATTACACATTACGGGACACTCGGCCGTGCCTAATCCCTCCCAGAATCGAGTACTCCAACATTATTCTACATTATTCGTACGTTCACTTCAGAGACCCACATTATATACACAGGTATATAGTTGTACGTCTGGGCTCAGAGACGTCTTAGACCCTCGTGTGACCTTTGGAATGGAGTGAGAGAGAAAGAGAGTTTGGGTCGTCGCCTCAATATAGCCCAAGCACGCTCTCTCTCTCTCACTCTCTCTCTCTCTCTTTCTCTCTCTCCAGAGACTGATAACGCTATTCTCATTATCGGCTCGATGCATCACCCCTCGGACTCCTTCTTATATACATATATACTTTTCTCCCGCAATTCTCGGTATTTTCCAAGATTTTGCTCGTGAGCTTATACTTCCGATGGTGCCCGGGTGTCGTACCCGATAGGACGAGAGAATTCTTTGCTAAGTATAGTCTACGAGTTTTGAACGATTTCGACGTCGAGCTATGGCCGCTTTTGTGGCTCTGTTTTTCTTTTGTCACGTCTCTTTCATTTACTAGATTTTAGACTTTATGTGCTACCAGCTCGTAATTAATCGTTGTAATCATTTATTTTTTATAGTTAAACTATTTATTCTGCGCCAGATTAAATTTCAAAATTAAAAGTATACCTAAAAAATTTCATCTATCTTGCAGTCCCTAAATAAAATTTCACACTTCAACATTATCTGGTATTACAAATGCCACAAGCAAAATTATATCCATTACGACCTCAGTAACAACAAAATATCCAATCGCATGATCCTGCGAAAGTGTATTTGATGCTGCAAATCAGTCGAGACTTGAAGCCAAAGGACTTATTATCGACAATTATATCAAATTAATCTTCTCGACAACTTTCGTCCTCGAAGTTAACATCAAAGAGCGTCAAGTTGGCGGTATCGCTTTCCGGAATATATCGACACTGATGGATCGTCCACCAGCTAAGAATTCATCACTTAGGGGGCCGACTATGACCTACTACATCTACATGGCGTGTTGTTCAAAGTCTCGCTAGTCTCATGTATGCACCAAGATCTCCTATACGTTGTTTTTGCAATGGCCTGCACGCGGTGTCTGCACTCGGTCATAGCTGCTGCTGCAGCTGCTGCTGCTCTCGTGTATACGTCATTTTCTCGAAGGCTTTTTTTACGAGCGGTGATGAAATTTCATCACCCACAGGCACAGATTGTAAAGCACTATAATTTTGTATGCTTTCTAATAGGTGGTCTGCAGTCCGAGGTATACGGACATGTTTTGGTTTGTGCGAATGGCCTTGGCCAAAGCTTTTTTGGCAAATGCAAATTTATGAAATATACTTATAGGAACTGACCTTCGATTTTACTTCCTCTTGATTTTTTGTAGTTGCGAACCTACTGTAAAATTAAAAAGGTGATTGTTATCGTGTATACTTGTAGCTAATTTTTTTTGGTGAAGCAGCTCGAAATTGGAAATTGGATGTTATGTACACTCTAATTGGATTTCGAGTGAGATTTTTTGGTTTTCACTTACTTCGAGTCAAAAATAGCACTACTATGTAGTAAAAACTAAAAAATAATCTTTGGTCTCACTCTAAAAAAATTGAACGTAATACACTTTAAAGTAATAAATGAAAAAGCCACTTTTATTACCCAGATACATACATATAATAATTGCACAGTTCTATTCACAAATGTTCCACGTATTCCATCAATCTCATCTATTATCGCCTCGTAGAAAAATCGTTTGAAGATCATCTTTTTTCCATGCCGATGAAAGACGGTCGCTCGGTCTGAAAGCGATATACTCTCCCCGCGCGGCAAATCGAAAGTTCACCGACATAAACACCCTCCCGCCAATAAAGACAGTCAAGTGTAGGTATACAAGTATATCGCGTATATATATAAGTCTCCCCCTTTTTTTTCTCTCGTCGCTCGGTCGCGCGACTCAGAGCCACGCGACGCACCCGGTAAATATATATATGTATACATCGGATACACATCGCACAGACCTCCCGGCGACATTCAATTTGCTCCAATAACAAAAGTGTTAAATCCCACGGAGGCATTTTCGATTTCGACTCGAGGATAGAGTATCGACCGATATAAAGACTAAAAGCGAAGTAGTGTGTCTATATATATATATATATATGTGTGTGTGTGTGTGTTGTAAGCTCTCACCCTGGACTCGAATTATATACGAAGTAAGGGCGCAGAGATGAGAAGAGAAACAAAAGGAAGACGCGGAGTTTTGTGTATGTGTGTCTGCTGTCTCTCTCTCTCTCTCTCTCTCTCTCTCTCTCTGGGCGAGCGATTTTCAGGCGAACAGCGCGAAAGAGCGTAGACCTCGCGCGTGTGTCTCGCCGGCGGTGGGGGAGGGTTTGGAAACGGCTCTAACCCTCGCCCCCCCCCTCCCCTTTTTCTCCTCGTATACGTGCGTATATTTGTGTGTAAGCGAGTGTGTGTTTGCTTCGGTGTGTGTGTGCTCGTGGACGATCTCTCGCGAGCGAGGCAAAGGAAGATGAATGTATGTATGTATATACGCGAGGAACGCTGTAAAGAAATTCTAATGGAATCTGTGCTCTTTGAGGGGATGTGTATCGAACTGCGCGCCAAACGAAGTTTTGGTTATATGTACACTTACGCGTGTGCGTATGTGGATGAGTGCTTTTTCTCTTTTCTTTTTTGTGCAAGCTGTGTTGGACTTTCGGTGCTCTAGAGTTTTCTCGATGTAGGAGAGCTGTCACAGATTTTATTCTGTTTGCTATTCAGAGTGTGGAAGAATTTTACTATGCATTAGCAGAGCAGGACTTTGCAAATCTGTTATTAGTTTACAATTCTTTTTTTTTGCGAATACCTTGCGATAAAAGTAAGTAGTTTTTTACTGACCAAGATTGAATTTATTCCAAAACGAGTTTTTATTATCTCTTGGAAATTGAGAAAGTGAATTGATTTTCTGTGCATATGCAGGCTAGATATTCGTACAATAGCTAGATCATAGAGTGATTGAGTATTTTGTTTTTTTGTGCAAATGCTTATGAAATATAAAGTTTTTAGAGAATTATCGAGCACATTATATATTTCAGACTGGGTTTGCCAATGGGGTTTTCCGCCGTTCCACAGGCGCAACCTGGGCGAATTCGGAATGGCGTGGGACAAGGGAGGGAAGCAAAACGGAATGTGTACAATCTATATATGTTTAAATAATAAATAGAGGTGTGAGTTTAAATGCTGTGAAACTCCGCGAAGGAGTAACAGCGACAACCACCAAATTTTTAAAAATATATTTCAGACCGTGTGAGTATTCTAACAAATCAAGTTAAAATAATGTAAATTACTTGTCCATATATTGGCACTATACATACATAGTTCTGTATACAAATTGCAAAAAGCTGCATTACAAAGCCCACCAACAAATAAATATAGACTCTTTGTCAAATTCAAATTGCTATGTCTATTAGTGAAGCTCCGGCAAAGAAAAGAGTTTGGCATGCGGAACTACAAAAATCCAAAACATAAAATGCAAAGAGAAAACCTATAAAAACTAATCCCTTTTCAAGTGTGAAAATGCATACACTTACATATACTGCTCAGTGAGGGACGATCAGAGCACAGTCGCAAAGTAAAAGCGGCATATACATAGCTATAAATAGGGGAAAAAAAGCGGAGCCGCATGAATCAAAACGGATTCGTTAAAATTTGAATGAATCGTTCGCAATCACATTCCTCCCTTATATTTTTTTTTACTATCACGCGCCTTTGCAACTACGAAGCACAATATATATATATATATACACACATATATAACTCGCAACAGAGGTGCAGAGTGAGGGAGAGAGGGAGAGAGAGAGGAGCCATGTTTAGAGCGTCGGCAGCAGCGTCGGCGTCAGCTTCGGCGTCAGCGTCGGAGTCGGCGTAGGAGAGGGAAGAGGGAAAGGAGGGAGGGAAAAGGACAGTGAATGAAAGCTGTGGAGGGTTATAGGGAGGGGTGGAAGGTTCCGGCGTACACCGGCAGAAAAGGACGGCAACAACGGTTGGGACAACCCGATTGGCCGCAACCCCGCCGCTCGTATATACCTACCGTGCTTTCTGCACCGCTTGCGTGTGAGTGAGACAGACTGTCCCAAGGGATAAAGTAGAGGGAGCAAGAGACAGAGAGAGAGAGAGAGAGAGAGAGAGAGAGAGACAGAGACGTGCTAGCTAATGCCAAACACTGCGAGAGAGAAAGAGAAAGCGCAGTGGAGAGACTCAGCTTTAGTGCGGACGACCTGCTACCCGAGGCAAGAGGACTTCGCATGTGCCGCTCTACTCCCTCCCACCCTCGCTCTCTTTCTCCCTCTTACTCCCCCAACGTGTACGACGAGTATACGAGTTCCTCCGCTCGTTCCTGTGCTTCATTACTCGTCCGATTCTCGTCGAGTAAACACCACTCTCAGTTTGGAGACAAGCCAGTTGCTCTCCTCCATCTTCAGCAGCCCCAGTGGTTGAAAATTTTCCTACGTTCGCTTCTTTTCATATTTGTTTTGAATTTCCCGCGCTCGCATTTATCGTGTATACATATATGGACGCCTGTATATACACATATAGACAGTACTCACAGAGATCCACGTGATACGGAGAAAGTGTGAAGTTCACGGTTAATCGATTTTATTCGGTTATACGCTCTGCGGTCTTTGGCACTGTTGAGCGAGAGATACAGAGAAGAACTGTCCAGAAAGGTAACCAGTGCACCGATTGTACACGGAAGACCCACAGAGGAAAGAGCACTGTACAATACACCGGTCGGTGTGTTATGAGCAGATCTTATCTACTTCAGGTTAGTGCACTATGATTTTCTTTTGTATATATACATGTGTGTAGGTATGTTTTGTTTTGGTCCCTTTAAATCGTCGCGGGATGAACCGTTGAGACTCCGAAATGCTGTACGTTTTTCAAATTGACGCGTGAGAGCACGCATAACTTCTAAATGTGCTTGCCAGTAGGGAAGAAGTTCCCCCTTCTATATATGTTGTGTATAAGCTCTATCTCTCTTTTTCTCTCTCATTTTTTGGGAAGAGAAAATGCGAGAGAATTTCACTCGATTTGGGCGTAACGTAGATCATGGCGCTGTCGTTGTTTACGAGCTAAATGCCTTACTTTCGGTCTACAAATTTGTTGGTGCGGCTCTTTCTATTTTTTTTTCTCAGCTTCTACTGTGCCTCGATGAATGCTTTCTATAGTTGAATTGATAGTTATTGCGCAGTGTGACTTTTAAAGCAATTAACATAAATAATAGTAAGAATTAGTACGATTTTGAAAGATTTTGAAAGTTACACGCGTAGTTTGAGTATACGTTTTGTGTATGTACAAGAGAGATTTTTTTTTGTTCTGCGTGGCTCGATTTAGAAAATGAGCGATACTATAGGTGAAATCCAGTTGAGTGATATGCTGTGCGAACCTATTTAGGTTAGGATTTTAAAAATGAACGTTTAGAATCGTATTTCGTATATGATTTCATCTGTATTGTGCTTATAAGATATTTAAACATATATCGTTTGAGACATTTGATTCTACATTATTCATTTAAATATCTAATGCTATAAGTACATCATAATATTATGAAACTACAAATGCCAGTTTTCAAATTTAACTGTCAAAACGATTACCCTATATATATCTTATATGTCAATCCGATATTATCATCATTAACATAATTGTATCAATTAATCAATATAATACTTCTTATATTTTATTCGTAATTATTCTTTCGTAATAATAATAATCGAAAAATCGATGGAACCAAACGCCTCGGCCCGAAATTTTCTAAAGTAAACACGAAACCCTAGGTACCGTACTGTATACAGCAACAAATTAAGCGCGCATAATCAGAGGGCAAACGTTAGGAGAGGTCAGGCAAAGTGCCGATCTTTAATTAAAAATCCACGGCAACGCGCGCATAATGTTCCCGAGAGCGTCTCTTATACTGAACAGTCGCGCCAGAGGTACGTGTCCTCGCACACAACAAATTCAAAGGTAATCGAGCTATACGTACACCTATATACACATTCTGGGGGTCACTCGTTTAGTTCGCCTGGTGCAGTGTAGTTCTGCCTTGCCGCGTAAACAAAATAGCCACGTCTATTCGGGAATATAACAAGTCAGTCCGGCCTTTCTCTGTGTATAATCTCGCGCTCGTCAGCTCGCATATAGGGATCCTTCAGCTTTAAAAGCCTAGGCATGCCGGTGCGTATGTATGCGTGGGTGCGTGTGCGCGCCCGTGCGACAGTGTGATATGGCGTTGAAAGAAGGGAGAGACGCGCGCGCGATCCGCAATTGAATTTTAACTTATTTTTATGGCTATTTTACATTGGGAACGTTTACGTTCTTACGGATTTACGGACGATCGTATTGTATAATACCGTTGCAGGGTGAATAAAGGTCTCTTATTTTGGGATGGTTTGTTTTGTTTTGAAGTGAACGTATAAATCTCGCTGGGTTTCAAAATTTCTATACTTGCTCGCGATTTGATCGATTGGATTATTAACTGAATATCATAATTCAAGATTTCGATGTATTATGGCGCTTCTCTATTCGAAAATGATTAAACTGAACAAAATGTCAATGATTAATTGCAACAGGCAAATTTGGATATTTGAAATTGCGCATAATTAAGAAGTAATTCATTACTTGTTTTCCATTGCCCAGCTTAGAAACAATACCTTTTCAAACAGATTAAAAAGTTAAAGTCATAAAAAAGGAAATCGATGAAACTGCTACTACGGATTTTACAGCGAGAGAACGAGAAGAGAGTATTATAAGAGAGACGAGAGAAACGGCACGCTTGGGGATAATACCTATATATATATATATATATATATATATAATCACCGATCGGCGCTCGATTCTAACCCTTAAATTAAAATTTGGCAGATTCGACTCTGGGAAAGTGTATCGTATGATTGCTCAGCTCTCTCTTTCTCTCCCTCCCTCCCTCCTACTCTGTCTCTCCGAATTCGCAGTCGCCGGTTCATATATATATACCGCGAAATCGATAGCCATCGAACGGAACTCGATTTTACAGCTTCCGTTTCATGGGAGGAGGTAGGGAGGCTATTAGCGAAAATTTTAATTCACGGTCAATTAAAGACCGCGAGATTAACGCTCGAGAAAACTTGTATAAGCTTTAAGAGTGCAGCCGCAAGTTTATCAGTTCAGCGTTGGATTCAAGGTTTGTTCGGTATACTTCGCAGTCTCGGATCTCAATGTGTCCAAGGTTTCTTCTTCGTGCGGCTTTCAAAATTGCCGCAACCCGATGATAAGATGTGTCGCGAGATCGAAAAACAATCTTATTTTCGCACGTATGACGCACCGCCCTTGGGTTTCCGCTTTTTATGTTTACACGACCCTTGAATAACAACAACTTAATCATTGCATAATAATGCGGCTTGGTCTTGGAGATGAAACGCGCCATGGCCCCTTCGCGAAATCAATAACTGCCCACGCACCGCATCGTATAGCTCGATATTTAAACGCGCGCGTGTGGACCGAAAAGTCCAAACACCTATTATGCCATTCGCAAGTTAAGTATTTTGTTTTTCTCTGTTGGACAAATTTGCCAGCGGAGCGCAAATTATTTGCCGTCGAAATTATTTTCCCAAATGTTTCGCGTTGAAATAGCTGCAGCTTTTATATAATAGTCGCGGAGTGGGTTAACGAACTGTGGGGCCGAATCAACGGGCTCATTAAAAGTATACTGCACTGCGCGCGAAAGCGGGAAAATTATACTGGCTTGAAATTTATTGTATATACATTTATATCGATTATTCGACTAAAATTGGTCGCACGATGGAAAGGTAAACTTTAATTTATATACACATTTTTATTTCGGATGAAAATTTACATTCCCATCATGACTGTTACCCATATATATATATATATATGCTTATATTATACAGCAAGAAATACAGTACATATTCTGAGTTTACAGAGCGGAAATCTATTGAGAGTGCAGTTTTTCCGAACGTTATAACTGGAAAAAAAGTCATCGAATTTAACAAACTTATTTATCGATTTCCACTGCGCCTTGAACTTCGCTTCCTCCAATCCTATAAATGACTAGATCCTTTCCTGTCGCGGCCAATTGAGCAAACACGAAAGCTGAAAATAATTAATAAGACCGAAAATATATCTCTGCGCGCACTCTTTGCCTCTATATACTTACTGTACTCTTTTTTTTCGACGGATCTCACTCGAAAGCCCGTGTACACAATGCTAAATTCCATCCGCAATAACACAGAATCCCATATAATACCGGCATACAGACACACACGTCGCCTACAGATCGGGAATTTGCGAGAGACGAGTTGTGCATACGCACGTCTCGCGTCGTACTATATATACAAAACTCGAGGAAAAAGGAGAAGAAGCGAGAGCCGCGGAGCTGTGGCTTTCATCTCTGGAAGAGTTTGGCGTTAGTTAGAAGAGGGCGGCTGCTCGGGCATCGGGGGAAAGCTCTCGCTGTATATCTATCGCGAGGGCGAGAGCGAGAGAGAGAGAGAGAGAGAGAGAGAGACAAAAGGCGACGAGTATCGATTGCGCGCGGCGCGGTCGCGAGAGAACGCAAAAGAGTATATGAGAGAGAGAGAGAGAGAGAGAGAGAGAGAGGGAGAAAGAGAATGAGTGAGGGAGGCAGGAAGGAAGGAAGGCGCGCACACTTTCGCTCTCGCTACCACGCCGATGACATCGTGGCTGTGTGTACACACGAGTGTATCTGCGTGTGTAGCTTCTCACGGCTTTTGTCGGGGGACCGGGAAAAGCTAAGGGAAGCTCTCCATATATATGAGAGAGAAGCTCGAATTTTCTTTTTTGAGATAGACGGTGAGGTATAGAGAGGTAGAGTACATCTCGAAACGAAATGTTATTCTCCGATTACACACCCGTCGCGTCCGCGCGGCGCGTGACCCTCGGCCGAATTTATGGAAATTCGGCGCGACGCGCGGTTTTATACGAATGAATTCGTCTTTTGAGTGCTTTTCTCTCCACCGTCAAGCCGAATGCCACCGCCTCCGCATGTTTTCTCGTTCTTACTTTTTATCCGGCGAGTATGTTTATCTTTTTATTCCCTTTTAAGGATGTTCGATTGTGCGTGAAAAGTGCATTACTGGTTCTGTTGATCGCGTTGGAAGTATACCTGTAATATTTCGAATTCGTCGTGATTGAAAAGTCGTTCATTTACTTTGATGAAAAATCAATAGGTTCTTCATAGAAATCGAAACCGTATTTCATCTTGAATTACATATAATTTCTTAAAATGGTACCATTGCCTTCTAGTGATGGTTTCCATTCATTTAGATCCGTTTATGCCAGTACGAGCCATTACGAGACGCCCCGCAGTCTTCGTCGATACAATGCGTTTCGAAAAAATCATATAAAAGTAACGCGAGATCTAAAGCATTAATCGAAGCGCGATAGAAGCGAAGATGGCGCTCCGTACCCCATTAACGATGGAAGACCTACATCCTTCGCAGCTCTTTCTCACCCAACAGAGAAAGTCAGAGACAGAGAGAGCTATAATCTACTTTCAACCCCCGATCTGGTGCACGAAAGACGCAGACGCGCGCAGCAGCTATAACCCTGAAACGAAAGCGAAAGCCAGACCAAGAGAGAGAGAGAGAGAGAGGGGGGGGGGAAGAAGCAGAGCGAAGGCTCTCGCGAGGCCAAGCCTCGTGGATGAAAACGAAATGAACGGTTGCCTTTGGTTCGTTGACTTCGCTCGGTAAGAAAGTCGGCGTCTCGACGCACGCGTTTTTTTCTTCTTCTTTTTTCTCTTTTCTCTATACTCCCGCGGAGAGGGAATGTGCGCATTGTCTTGTTTTTCCTTTTCTTTCGTCTAGTATACTTTCGCCGCTTGATTTTTTGTCGTACGGTTGTATTATGGATTTTATCTCGGTGGCGCGTGTTTGCCCGGCATTGATATACACCCGCGGAAAATTCCCACATGAATCCGCGCGATCCAGAACGAGCTCGAATTTTCACCGACAAAGCAAGATTATATATATATAGGCTTGTTTGATTCAGTTTGAAGCTTCAAAATAAACAACGAAATTTAGCCTCGATCAGATTGCCAGGCCAAAAGTTCATTTGTATAAACAAAACGCTAATTAATTATATGTTTCACGCTTTGAATTATTGATTTTACTAACTAAATTCAAAGTAAAAGCAATCGAAGCGCTTTATTATGATATTAAATAGCTCTAATAAATTGTACGAAATTAATTAATCATCACAGGCTGCCCCGATATACATTCATCAAAACAATTCGTATATAATAAACGATTTTATTCGCGATGCTTTGATATTCATGTTGATTTTGCGCCACAGACCATCATCAAAAGAAGCAGAGCGCGAGACAGCTCGTATACAGCCAATCTGCTGAACGACCATAAAGACAATGAACTTGAGCTTCTGTTCTATCTACGAGTAGTAAACCAAGAGTACCGTCGAGTACCTATATATCTCGCGAAAAGCATATCGTGCACACTTAATTACAAACACTCAATTTCCATTTTATCGCGGATATATACTTTCCAAACTGAGTAGATCAACAATTTACCTTTCACCCAGAGTAACATAAAAGTTGCGCGTTCGTACGACTTGTGTATAAATTTCATTTGCCAAACAGCGACGTTAAGAGTGCGCCCCTCCCTCCCCCCAGAAAAAGGAGAAAAACATCCAATCTCTCCATTAGCCTACAGGGAGAGAGAGTTTTAAAGCACACGGTAGTTGTAAAACACGGACGTCGGGTAAAACAAGAAAAATTTCCAACGCATTCGACCCACCCCGAGCAGTATAAGAGACTTTACGCGGACGCGCATTTCTCGTGAAAGTACAAACGTGAATGTAAATTTTATTGTCGGATTTTCCGAGAGAGAGAGAGAGAGAATTTACCTGCGGGAGTGGGTGCATACACGCCGGTCGGGTCTCTGAGAGAGAGAGAGAGAGAGAGAAAGAGAGGCTTCGTCGGCTGGACGAAAAATAAAATTGTAACCGTCGACGTATATATATATATATATATATATGTGGACTCTACAGCAGCTCGGACCCATGAAAACTTTAGGCTCGAGCGAAATTTATTTTTCCATAATAGACCCGCTTCGCCTTTCAACTCGCATGTCTGGCAGTCTCTACCTCGGATGCTCTATTCAAAATAAAGGTCAGGCTAAGACAGCCAGCGGACTTGTGTAAAGAACAATTTTTCTCGAGAAACTGCTTAATGTGACTTCGTTCCGAAAATTTCGTTCAATTAGAAAATCTTTTAGCTTGCGTGTAATTCGTTTCGAGCGCATATACTTTAATTTCAGTAATTTGTTATAAATCGATGAGATTACACGAATAATTGTAGAAAGATCTCTATCTTGACCGAAAAGTGCGGTTATCGCCTGGCGATTTGACTAAAATACTCATTTCGGTGAATGACTTTTATCCATCCAAAGAAGCTCGAAGGTCGTTAACTTCCAACTATAAATTTTCGGTTTTACGCCAAACAGCTCGTTGCAGCTTTAGCCACTGCGACCGGGAGTGCATCGCGACCAAAAAAAAATCGACCGAAATCCGCAACATCAGCATCAGCCGCGCATCAGCGTTAAAAGTTCACGCGTCCATCGAGTCCCCGCGATGATCCGTATATATACCTAGCCCCACACGCGTAGCAGATATCCAAGTATGCTCATCCATATGTAACAAAAAAAAACAGACATTGTGCACATGCCCCCACAGTGGTGTAACAGGGAGAGGGTAACAGGGCCGATGTAAACAAAGAGAATTAATTCGCGTTCGCGATCGCGCGCCCATGAATTAATTCCCCGTGTGCTTTTTTTCAACTTGACGCCTAGTGCGCGCCTCGTGAATAAAATGAAAAACAAAAATAAAAAAGACGAAGGAGAGAGAGAGAGAGAGAGAGACTGAGAGACTGCATTTAATTAGTATCCCTCTCTCTCTCTCTCGGTCCAAGGGCTGTTCCGAGCAGCGGCAGCAGCCTCCTTTTCCAAAGCCCATAGTGTGTTGTGCGCCAGCGACATATGCGCGCACGTGGATGGAGACAGGAGAGAATGAGCGAGAAAGAGAGAGAGAGAGAGAGAGAGAGAGAGAGAGAAAGAAAGAGAGAGAGGAAAAAACTGGTCCACCCTATTTTTACGGTTCTACGTGTGTGTGTGCGTGTGCTTCCGAGTCCCTTTTTTCTCTCTTGCTCTCTTGCCTTCTGTAGTGCTATTAAGCACGCGCTCGCCATTGGCCCTCTCTCTCTCTCATTCTCCTTTTTCCATTATCATGGCGGCTGGACGATCAAAATAATGCCACTGCGCGTACCGTGCAGATGCATGTACACGCTTGCCGCCGAGAGATAAAAGATTAGATGAAATTATACACAGATACACGTGTATGTGGGTGTGAAAGAGAGAGAGAGAGAGAGAGAAAGAAAGCGAGAGGGCGAAAGAGCGAGTTGGGAGTGGACGAACGGTGTTGCGTGTCTGTATCGCGTGTATTATTTAAAGCTGTATGCGCGACTGTCATCGGAAATCGAATCAACTGTGCACTCAGCGATTCCTTTTTTTTAACTGCAATAAAAGAATTGGTCTATTGGAAAAGGCGACTTTTTTTAAAGTATAAAACTACGTATATATTGCGATCCTGCCTCGACGAGCAATGTTTGTCCGTGAAAACATATTTATTATTAAGTGAGATAATAATTAGTTTTATATAGATCGCTGTAACTATTAATCCATTGAGAAAAAAGTTTTACCATATTAAAACTGATTTTTTTATTCGTGAACTTGACCTTTGCAGAACCGATAACTATCTGGATACATTCTGAATATATAATAAACGAATTGTTTACCATGATTTCATTTTTATGAATGTCTTAAAGTATATGCTATCGACATTATTACGACAGCATTAAATATTTACCCAGCTGCGAGCTGTATATACTCTCTTCTGCAACAGTATGATATACTGCCATTTACCGATAATCATGCAACTTTCCAACGAAACGTCATTTCAATTCTAAAATTACCCGCTATACGATCTCGTACAACCCGCAAAATGTTCTCCCGTGTTATTGCAATAATTTTTCATTTGTAACCAAAAATCCATGTACCGACGACGAGCAGCAAGACCACCTCCTC